>JACCGJ010000104.1:0-45700 GCA_013407085.1 Atriophallophorus winterbourni
ATGCATCAATTCATGTTTTTACGGAAAGATTGGTTGAGAAGATGGAAAAGGGAACATTAATCCATCAGAATTTGAAATTCTAAGAAATTTTGGGGGATAAGTGAGGGTGTGGTTAATAGCATGGGAGTAGAGTACGTGGTGTACTCCAATACTCTTGAAGAATTGTCGACGAATCGAATCTAAATGTGTTTATCAGCCGGGTTTTCGTTATCTGCAGGAGAGTGAATCGCAAATGGAACAAATCTCGGGCGGATAGATTTCGAGGCAGTTTCAGTGATGGTTGGATATTCGAAATGAGGTACGAACGAGAAAGGGACTGGAAAGATAAGGAAAGATATCTTTCACCATTCATGGTGAGAGGTCATCAAAAGTAAAATAGTTCATCATTTAAAAAAATAATAATGACATAAAAAACATAATGATTTTCAGGTTTTTTTTACTTTTTTATTTTTTGGTAGATTTTATTGTTTTGCAAGTTTGGGTTAAAATGTGACATTTATAAGCCCCATATGAAATAAAAGACAGATATATACATAATGGTGTATAGAAAATGTCATGGAAGGCAATGTGACAAATAGACAAATGTGATGCAAGTCGCAAACTAGGACGAGACATGCAGAGACCCTATGTAACCTGACACTACAGCAGCGTTATAAATAGATTACCAGAAAAATGATTTTTTTAGATGTTTCGAAATTTTTTTAGAGAGACATTTGTTTACGATAGAAACCTGAATTGAAACAATTAGGATAACTATGTTTGAACAAAAAGGGGGTAAGATAAGCCTAAAGAGATACAATTAGTAAAGGTACATATAATACTAGTCCGAGGTTTTGATGTATGTATGATGTATGTATGAAAGCACAATCCTGATCCAGGCAAAGTGACGCACAGTCAGAGACTGCACGTGGGCAAAGATACTGTCAGGTTGCCCAGGCGTAGACAGATATGAGGGAGGGATAGAAATAAATGTAACTTACATAGACCCTAAGTAACCTGACACTTAATAATACCATGTATTTCGGACATTGTGAACAGTTCTATGTGCTAATGTACAAAATACTTACACTTGTTTCATAACAGAATACCGTGACAAAATAGATTGGTCTATAGAAGTTTTTATTGAGAATTTCGCATAGCGATGACAGTAAGGAATCTCGAAGTGTTTTTAAATTTATCTGTAGATTGCACATGCGAAACTGGAGTGGAATAGAATTCCACAGATGCGCATACTAATTAAAGATGTTTGATCGAACTTTAGTGCGAGTACGGGTAATATTCAATAGCCTCATCGGGTACGTCGTACAGAAGATTGCAAACTTGGAAGCGCATGGTATATCTAGCTTAACTTGGTGCTCTGTGATGATTCGGAATAAAGAAAAAGTTAAGGCGATTCTGCGTATCCTAGCGTGTCAATTTCTAGTATATTGCATCTTACTTTATAAGAGTGAGGATTAGAGTAGCCTAACATGATTTGTTGCTATTCTACGTTTGAAGGCTTTCTAAGAGACTCCAGTCACGCCTAGCGATTTTAGAGTAGGCTATATTACAGTAGTCAAGAAGCGGTAATACGTTCATTTTATATAGACTTAGTCTACTTTCACGAAGGAGGAATTTTTGATTTATCAAACCAAAATTCTGTCTAGCTCTTGCTATGAGAAATCTTACTTGTTCGTTGAAATTGAGAGATGAAGAATATCTAAATCCTAAGTCTTTGATTTCGTTAGAAGGTGCGAGTGGTGTATTGTTGAGAATAATACTACCGGGAAGTATTGAGCAGCGTATACCCATGAATTGCGTCTTTAGAGCTGAGAATTCTATACCCCATTGTGAGCCTCAACTTGAAAGGGTTGAAAGAACGTCGTTGAGAGAGTCTATAGCCTGTGATATCTCTATGGCTGGAAAAGCTAAAACAAGTTTATTATCATCCGCAAAGATAAAAAGCATTGAGTTTTTTTACGAAATCTTGCACATCATTAATATATATACGAAAAAGGAGGGGACCTAGTACTCTACCCTGAATGACTCCGCTTGGTATAGGTTGTGTTTCAGAGCATATGCCATTAACGGAAACGGAGAAGGTGCGATCAGAAAGATTTGAACAGAACCAATTAAATAGGGATACGGAAATACCAAGTGATGATAATTTTCTAAGAAGAAGAGAATGAGGAACCTTAGCAAATGCTTTGGTAATGTCTAAAAAACTCTCAGTACAGCTAATCCATGATCTATGGAGGCCGTTATATGGTCCAAATATTCCAGCTGACAGGTAATGCAGGACTTCTGATTTAAAAAGCCATGTTGGAATGGAGAGAAAGCGTTTGGGCCCAAGTAAGATATTAATGCGTTCTTGATCAACTTTTCGAATAGCCTAGAGAGAAAAGGTGTGTGATTAATTGGGCGATAATTACTGACGATGTGCGAACTCCCTGTTTTAAGCCGAGGTGCAATGTAGAATGTTTCTATTCGAAGGGGGAAAATACCAGATTTAATAGAAAGATTAAACAGGTTTAATAAAATTAAAGGTATATCATCCGTATTTAGTTGCAAGATTGCTGGAACAAAGCCCACAATATCAGGCTTGTAAGAAGCTTTGCTTCGCCGACACATTGCGCTAACTTCTTGTAAACTAAAGGAGATGGAATCCATACACATTGAATTAATATTTTGATTTGGGAGTACAGGGTATACGCTGGTATTGAATGACTGACTAAATTAGTTCAGAAAAAGCTTACTTATTGCTGAAGAGTCTGCTGTTGATGATTCCCCATCATCATCATTGAACACAAGTGTAGAAATTTCATGTTCACTTAGATTATATCGAGATCTTGTTAGACTGTTCAAAGACTTGGTCTTCGAAGCACTATTCAGGGCCATTCTTTCTTGATTCTCGATGAATTGTAATTTGATAGTTGTATTAGAGATAAGAAGTTCCTTGAGACGTAAAAATGAATAAACTTCTGGTGCGTGGTTCGCAAAAGCAGAAAGACGGGCTATTTTTTTCTCAGGAAGTTTTATTTTATCAAGTATAATAGGTTTAGTGTTTCGATGAGTTGATGCAGTTACAAGACATCTAGAGAAAGTTTTATGAAATATGGAAGAGATAAGATTAAAATCTGGAGATATAAAGAAGTCAGTCCAATCAGAGTTTCTGATTAGAGTCGAAAACTTTATCCGATCAATATAAAGACAATCATTATCTGTGCTGATGGATGTCCGAGTTTCATAAAGATGAATTTGGCACGTAACCATTTTATGATCACAACCAAGAAGGTGCGGTATGACTTGCACATTACTAGGATTAGGACCCAATGTGAAAATAAGGTCTAAAAGGCTTGATTGTCTTGTAGGTTTATCTACTGCTTGAGTGTAACCAAGTAAGCTGATTGCTTCGGAAAAAAAGGAGAATTTTCTAGATAGATGGGGGAAATTCCAGCATGTATAAGGCATGTTAAAATCACCAGCTATAAGTTTATTTTATGAGGGGTCAGAGAAACTTCAACAAAAGCATTTTTTATCTTATCAAGATTATGTGAAGATGGAGGAGGTGTGTTGTAAATACAGCCGAAAAGGGCGTCCAGTGAAGGTATATCGATCCATATCGAATCATCAATATCATCCAGTGTAGAAGAAGAATAAAGTTTGGCCGGGATATCCTTAGTAATATATGTTATGCAAACACCACCACGAGTGGAGCACCGATTTTTACGAAAAATATTATAATTTGGTAGGAAAATGAGTGCGTCTGCATCTTCATCAGTCGTCCAAATTTCAGTGATTAAGACTACATCAGTCGGGTTAGCAGATAGGAAAAATTGAAGATAGGAAATTTTAGAAGTAATGGATCTCGCGTTAAATAGAAGGATGCGGATAGGGGAAGTAAAAAAAGAGGTATTAATGATAGGGGCCGAAGATTTGAAACTAGGTTGTGCTACATCCTGTAAATGGGTGGAAACACAAGGGGAAAATTTGAAGGTTGGAAATAGTCTGGGTAGAACTGGGTGGGGGCGTATGATGGATAAATTTGTGGAGCAGGGTGCGGCGAAGTGGAAATTCTATGGGTGTTTGTTTGTGGTGGCTTAAAAGTTTGAGGGCTGGGATAAATATAAAGAAAGTTAAAGTTTCTATTTAGTCTAAGATTTTGAGGATTTTCACCATGCTGCGTGGAGTGAGGGTAGGACCACGATGCAGAATTAAGACGACCGTAAGGTGAAGGACCATAATAATTGAAGGTGGGAGCGTGCATAGGTAATTGGTTAAACGTTTTTCTAAAAGGACTAGAATCGTTCACGAGTGGCTTAATGCTTGGTGGTTTGTTGAGAAGGGGACCTATTGCTTTGAACGTTGAAAGTTTAACTTTTTTGACGTCCTCAGGATTTGGTCGAGGGATAGCTTGTGGCTTAGCGGTATCCTGGGGTGCAGCCGGTGATCCCACGTCTGAGCTTATTGTAATATTTCCAGCTAGCATATCTATGTCGGTCGGAGTAGAAATCTTATTACAACATGGGGATTGAGAGCTTACTCTCACTGAAGCGGGAACTTAGCGGGCGAATTTACGTTGTAAAGGTGTATTGACGCGTTCAATTAACACATTCGAGAATCTGGTAACAGAAGCTAGAACGTGCTTATTTTTCAACACATGAGAAGCATAATTCTCATTAGTAAATTTAAAAAGAATGGGGGTGCGGCCAGCAATGGATGATTTACGAAGCCTGGTAAGCGACGCTGAGTCAACCGGGAGGCCGTAATTAAAAAGAACTGACCGTTTGAGTTCGTCCAACGGGTATTTATCTGCTATATTTGAAAGAATTAAGTTCTTCGCTCTGATTCTCCGTTGCTCAATTTCCGAGAGTAGAGATTCAACGAAGCGTCCTGTGCGCTGTAGCAGATCATAGTCAACATTATAGTTGGGGTCGAGAAGTATTGCCAAAGGTTCTAGTACCGTGAAAAGGCGCGATATACTGTTCATTTTATTCACCATGGTTTCAAAATTAGTCTCCAAATTGTGTAATTTAGAGAATGAGGTGGACATATTAGAGTCTAGTACGACTGAACATTTATTCGATCGTGGAGTGAAACGTTGTGGGTTTCGAGATGTTTTCGAGTATTTAGAAAGCACCATATTTAGCGAATAAACGTATGAATCAAATTATGCGATAGTGAGACAAAAGAAACTTGCCGAAATTCAAACTGCCCGTTTTCAGAGGATTCACTATAGATTTCAAAAACGGGAGACGAACCGGCGACATGACTGAATCACTACATGAAAGTCCGTATGCAACGGCGCCATGGCCAGATTCCGAAGCATCACTGAAGACGTGTATATTTAAGGACGTCATACCTTCATTTACTTCGCAAATGCGTCGTGGAACACGTAACTCTTTGATCGAATGATTGCTGTTGATCCACTTGTCGCACACTAGCTGAAGATCATCACACATCGGTTCGTCCCAACCCAAAGGTTTTCTGCAACAACGTTGTAGCGATTCTTTTCCAGGGAAAATCCAAGGACTCATCAAGCCAAGTGGATCGTACAAACCACTGACTACTGACAATAAACTTCGTTTCGTTGTTGGGCGTTTTGCAAGTTTCAGATCAAACGCAAATTCGTCTGTGGCTGCATCCCATTTAACACCCAGCATTCTTTCCATCGGTAGCTTATCTTGGCTAATGGCTCGTACGTTGGGTGCGCGGTCATCCGCAGGCACATCATCAAGTAAGATACGGTCATTGGAAATCCACTTTGTCAAACGAAAACCTCCCATTCGTAACAATGATGACAACTGCCTTATCGAGGACTTCGCTTCCTCCTGAGTAGGCACTGATACTAAACAATCATCAACATAAAAAGTTTCGAAACGTAATTCCCAATTCGTTCTTCAAATAAATGACCAAAATCATCGACCGTCTTACGCAGTGCAAACGTAGCGCAAAATGGGGACGACGTTGCCCCAAAGGGATGAACTGTAATCCTAAATTTTTTAATGGAACCCCGCATATAATTATCCTCCCACCAGAGAATTCTAAGTGCGTCTCTCTCATAGTTTGGCACTTTGACTTGGTGGAACATCTCTTTGATGTCAGCAGCAACAGCATATACATGTAATCGATAGCGCAGGATTACGTCGATCAAATTTGTTGTCAGATTTGGTCCTTGAAATAGTACATCATTCAACGACACACCATTGTGTTTAGCCGCACAATCAAAAACTACTCTCAACTTTTCCGGTTTCTTAGGATTGAAAACCGGATGGTGAGGCATATACCAATCAATATTCTTCGTGGCATTATTCAGAACGGGTACGATATAACCAATCTCCAAATGATGTGCCATAACCTTGCTGTAATGATCGAATAAAACACTATCGCGTTCAAATCGACGCCGCAAGTAGCTTAAGCGCCTTTCCGCTGACAAATAATTTGTGGTCAGTTTGCTTCCATCGGGCTTCCAAGGTAGCGGTACCTGAAAATGACCATCGATAATTTTCCATCCTTTTACGAGCGACAATGAATCTTCGTAATCGCGCGATAGTTCATTTCTTTCAGCGGATATGTCTGCAAATTCTGCATTGTACAGACGGTTGACACATTCATCAATGGACCCTTGCTCCAAGGAAAAATTCAAACACAAGATATCCTTTGGAGTTTGGCAGGCGGGCCCTTGTAGAAAACACCCCAACAGCGTTTTGGTTGCAAATGGACGGCGCCTGCCTCCTAAGCGCTGTTCCAACGCCCAATGTGCTTCATGGACATCACAGCCCATGAGCACAGTCACAGGCTGATCACTAACATCAAGGAAGTAACGTCTTTGAAGTATGCAGGCCGTTCACTCAAGGCTATCATTGGACATTTTAATACACGCGGCAACTTTTCTACTGTGTAAGCCTCAAAGACGTAGATTACTTGACTGCCGTCAAACGAGTGTATTTTAAATTTCAAACGCGAACAAGTAAGTTTACGCTGATGACCCAAAGTGGTCAATGAAACTTGCGCCGGACTTTCAGGCATCCCGTACTGTTCAACGAAGTCATTAAGAATCAAAGTTGTATCAGAACCACTATCCAAGAAGGCAACTGCATTTATGAGCCCATTTGGAGTCTCGATCTTGATGGGTACAGAACCTAAGAACACTTTGGCACTGAATGCCGAATGGCTGCAATGAATATTCGTGGACGGTTTCTCTGCAGCGTGGTTGTAATGTAGAAGTGTGTAGTGTCGTTTACCGCAATATTCGACAGTGCACCACGGCTTGTATTTACATGACAGCGCCATGTGACGGTCGCAGACATAAAAAACAAACAGAGTTGCGCCTGGCGATTTCCCAGAGCGACTTGACATCCGATTCAATAAATTTCGGACAATTTTGTAACTCATGAGTTGCCTGACAAATGCTGCTACGAATACCTGGGACCGAAGGACGGCCTGGGATCCACCTGACGTATCATCGCATACGACGAGGATAACAAAGATCAAAGAACCAAAATTGACACTGGTGGGCGGTCATTTGAAGCTCTCCACCGGCAGAATTTCTGGATATTCGATTGACCTATCAGCCATTTACATTCCTATGCCAACAGAACTAAACTGAACTTCAAGTCAATTAAAGATCAATTTCAAGTTCAAGTTGCTCAGTGCTGGATTTTGCTCAAAGCCAATCAGGCGCCCAGATTTCCTTCGACAACGTGCGATTGAGCACTCGGCACTTCGATATTGAGTATATATTTCCTACGTTTCACACGTTCTTTTTTTCCGGATATCTGAAAAGTAAGGTACGGCTTCTCTTCGCCAGCACGGTGAGAAGTCGACGATTCAGGAACCAGTGCAAAACATTGGGGGAACATTATATGATGTATGAATTCACTAACCTAATCTAGGCAAAGTGCAGCAAAGTCATAGGCTGCACAGGGACTAAAATGATTTCGGTTTGCCCAGTCCTATACAAATATTAGATGCAAAATCGAACAATACTTTTTTTATTATTTGAAGTTTTTTGTAGATAGTGTGTGAAAACATGGTAGTCCATTTGGCGTCTAAGCACCTCTTAAAGCTCAACAAATTTGGGAGGTTTACTTAACAATCTGGGAGCTTATTCCTGGAGTTGACCACACGGTTGCTGTATAGTGCTCACGTGCCAACAGCCTTGGTATACTCATGAAAAGTTTAAGTAGTTCAGTGAGACCCTCCAGAATCTTTAAGGCTTCTATTAGGTCGCCTCGCAGCCGCCGTCTCTTTAGTGAGAACAGATCGAGGTCCTTGAGTCTTGACTCATTGTTTTGAACTGTCTGACCCTCAACCCTCCTCTGCGCAAGACGCTGGACACTCTCGAGTCATGCGATATCTTTTTTTAAGTTCGGCGCGAATGGTTGATCACAGTATTCCAAGTTAGTCCGCACGACTACTTTGTATAAGTGAATGAAGATAGAAGGTTCTCAGCATGACAACGCTGAGCGCAGTCTGAACAATTCTCTGCAAGCCTTGTTTGTTGCCTCGAAACATTGAGTAGACCACATAAAACAGGGACCCTTTTGCATATAGCTACTACCGCCGCTAGTTTCCAATAATCCAGTAGTATACACTGAAGTAAGGTAGCAGCAAAAAGATTGCTGATTGCAAGGCTGACTTTATTCGAGAGATGTTGAACAATACCCGGATGCATACCGTCGGACCCAGCTGATTTAGTTTTATCCAGCTGCTACAGAACTGTGGTGACGAGTACCTGATTAAACTCAACGGAGCTAAAGAGAGGGGCTCTGCACTCGTGAGTTTTTGAACGGTTATGTAAATCACGCCGATGTACATTGTAGAGGAATGCGTGCAAAGCATCAGCTTTTTCCTGTGCAGTCGAAGCCGTGTTGCCATCTTCAAGCACTAACGTATATATTTCTTCTCTTAAAGATCGTTTGGACTCAACATAGCCATTAAAAGCTTTCAAGTTGATTTTGGCGTTTTCGGCAAGTCTGGATTCGACGACTTATTCAGCTTTTCTTTGCAGCGCAACAGATGAATTTCGAGTCTGTATGTATTGCAGTCTTGATCTGTGAGTTCCAGAGAACTTTTAAGCCCTCCAGCTACGGGCACGCCATCTGATAGCCTTGCGAATAGGCGCGCTCCACCAGGGTGTTTTACTCGCATTTTCACTGGTTGTAAAGAAGAAAAGCTTCCTTGTAGTTTTAAAATGTGCCCTCGTATAATATTTTACCTGATTTCTACACTAGGTTCTAATTCGTCAGATTCCCAAATTAAACTCATTGATTGAGTTTGTAGTTGCGAATTGTTTATTGGACCAAAGTTGCGGGACATCTACACTTGATGACTAGGTTGCACAAAAGTCCAGTCAAAAAGAATTACAGCGTGGTCGCTCTTGCATATTGGCGGAAGGTATTTCATCCCTTAAATATCTCTTTCATGAGACGATAGAACCAAATCCAAAGTTGACGGATTTTGTCGTGACCCAAACGTTGTAGGTTCCATGGCATGCTGATGAAAGGCCCTGACCTGGAACCAGTCCAGATATTGTGACTCAGCTGACTCTGTATAAGAAAATTTGGTACGCCTATCGAGACATTACCCTTTTAGTACTTCCAAAGTGTCCCTCAGTAATTGATCGTCTAATGGGGAAGCAATTAAGATTCTTTAAGCTCATGCGAGTGCCAGTCACCCCTAGCGAATGTTAAAAATACCCGTGTTAGTTGGATTGTGTGAGAAGCAGTCTTTATCGATGTCTCACTGTGGGGAAGGTCTTCATTTATGATAATTGCCACACACCCTTCCGTAGCACCATTATCCCTATCATCATACGTGATCACCCGCTTTACAACAGCTACATATCTTTAAAGCTTGCTGCAAATTTCTCATTGAAACTCTCATCCCAACCTAAAAAACTCTCAAGTACAAACATCAGCGAACATCTACAGATTTCCGTCGAAATATTATTTTTACTTTAAAATAATCAATGATCGAAACAAAGTGGCCGTTTTAAATGGAAATTGCTCTCTCAGTAAGGCCTGTTCATCAAATTATACAGTTTTCCTTGTGTAACTGACTTTCCATCCCTGTAAATAAACTGACACAATTTGGAAAACGTCGTTTTAGTGATATACTGAAGTGTCCTTGAAGTACAATAGACCACCGAATATTCGCACATATTTAACTGTGTACTTGCCTAGAGCGTTCGTTTAGTATACGGTTCTAGAGCTAACGATATAATGGTCAAAATCAAAGTTAGTTTGAATTATTTGAATGTTCAAATCAGTAACGATTTCCATTGTATTAATTTATAATTGTAGACAGTGTTAATACACTTCAACATCTCCATTGTTTCTGTTTGTTCAAGTTCACGATGCACAGGGGTGAATGTCAATAAAAAACAATCACGCGCCAGATTTCTTTAGACGGTATGCAGTTGAGTACCGGCACTTCGATATTGAGTATACAGTTTGTACGGTTTACACGTTCTTGTTTCCGGATATTTGAAAAGTAAGGTAGGGGTTCTCTTAACCAGCACAATGATAAGTAATCGATTCAGTAAACGATGCGATAATATGCGTAAACAATATAAATATATGCTTTTGTGTTTTTATTGAACAATGTTCGGACCATATTTAAAGGATGAGCAGAACAGAATGCCAAATTATCTTCTCCGCCTATTTGTGAAGAGCACGCTCAGATAGTTCTTGATAGTAAATCAAATAATGTTTCACAATCACACAACATACACACTGTTAATAACAAGTTAGTTGTTATCCATATATGAATTTAAAATTCGTGCTCCCTACTGCTGTTATTCCATATCCTCGTTTGACAAATAATTTGTTGTAAATTCATGCTATCCATACTGAGCCATAATTTACTCTCCTCAAACGCTCTAATCTTTGCGTTAAGATGTTTTTCTTCATTTGTTCTGGGATTACGTTGAAATCACTTAAAATTCTTGAAATATTTTTACCTGATTAAATGTGATCTCAAAGATCAGCAATGATAAATAAATTTTACATGGAAAACTTGCTCGTTCATACGAATATAGAGTTCAGTAAGACGCATGACACTAGAGAGCGCGCTTGTTAATTTTGTTGTACAATCCTTGGTCAGAGCAAGATAACAATATCCCACCTTACATGCAGGCTTGCAGACGGCACCATTTTTTCTCGTCAAAAAGAATGATTTTGAATATATGCACACGAATTCCGCAAGAACAAACACATACAAATTTCGACGATTTTCTTCACTTTTTAACGAACGTTTGGTAATTGATAATTTCACACAAATTACTGAAATGCAGTGAAACCACACCATTCGTGTGACTTATACTTGCCACCATTACACGATATCTTGTAAACCGTTTAAAAATTATAACTGTGTACCAGAATGCACTTGTATTTTACTGATCCACATTATTTCGATGTTGCTTCATGCCGTTCAATTGTTTAGTATAGCAACAGTATGTCATGAAGAATTTGTGTTAGGAGAGTAAGATTCATAACCTTTGTGGCAAATATTTTTGTCGTGCATAACCCATTTCGTAATAAATTCTGTGTTTTCAAAAAGAGCGTACTTTTGAATCTAAAAATGTCGAGCAATATCTTTCGGTTAATTAGAAATCAACATTTTGGCGAAAAATATATTTCATCAGCGATATTTCTATCTTTTGATGATGCTTGCTTGTAGACTTATATGAAAAAGGAATTTAGACTTAAAAGCCATAGATTATACTTGTTCCATTATTTCCTTTTGATTTTGAATTTTCGAGCGTATGAATCCATGTTACCAATATTTAGAACTCAGAACCACGACAACAGTGGTAAACATGATATAAATTATCTTGTAATGTAGCAACTTATAAGCTTCAGCTAGGACATCTTAACATCCATCGAGCAATAACTGTTTAAATATCTACTTTGTATTTGTATACATAGAAAATATGTTGAAATGTTTCGTCAAGAAAATATATGTATATAAGTGGAGTCATAAAACCATTACGCGTTATTACAGGTTTACATAAGTGGTCTTATTTAAATTATAGGTATAATTATTCTGTTTATGTCTGTTGCAGCGCTTTAACTTCCATTAAAACTATATTCAATGTACATACTTTTAGTGCTAAAAGTAAATAAGACGGTTTCTCTTATGTTATTCAGTTTCAGAATCTCCATGCACGATGCGAGCTGATTTCAGCGTTATTTTCACTCTACCATCATTTACATTCTTCATTTTTTGTCAAGCTGACAGCTTTCTACTTCACTAGACAACTGTAAATTAAACTACTGCAGAATTTTCAAAACAGCACAAAATGCTTGATATTTCACTTGTTAAGCCGAAGCATCACTTTTAAAAAACAGAAAATATTTCACAAGTGTCCAATGTATTTGCCATCACGAGTGATTGTTTTCGTTAAAAAAACCAACATACTATTCTGAACGGAGAACAAGTATACTTGATACAGTTTTGAACTATATTTTGGGTTTTATACATTAGGCAGTCTGCTAATTATCGAACACATTGTCTGGGAAAATAGCAGTATTATTGCAGGAAGAAATGTAAAAGTAGTGTGGCATAACAACATTTCGAAACACTCAATGCGACAATCGTAGATTACGAGCACTCCCCATTAGAATGCGACAAGCTTATTTGGTAACGTTTCGCTTCTGAACACAAGCTTCGTCAGACCAAGGATGTCGGTACGAACCGTGTCCAGGTTTAAATGGCATTTTATTGACCAATTCTGAGTTCTCTAAGATAGACAGGCAAGAAACGTTACCAAAAAACGTATTATAACCAATACATTTTAAACTTTCTTTTTATGATTATGGACTCCCGATTGGTCTCGAATATTTTCAAATACCTTGCGCCAAGTTTATATTTGCATCTTCACAAGGCTATCATTTTCATTGTCTTTTTAATATATATATATATATCTATATATTCTGAAATACGGTGATTATTTAGCGTTTAAGCAATGAAATTCTGCACTATCACATAATTTGAATTTTAAAGTAAGGCGAGGAAAACCACTGGAGCAAAATAAGTTTGATACCTTTACATATACATTCATATAAATGTCTCGAAAACGCTCCGCAATATTTATTTTTTGGAAATAGCTATGCTATTACAAACAAGTAGCCACCCTATTTTATTGATTTATTTACCTGACTTGAAGTGAACTACATTGCAGGTTGGGTAAGGAAGATTTCAAACTACTTTGACCTTACAACACCTCCGACAAATTCTTTCTAGGGCTCAACTGTACAACGATCGTTCGACGAATACCCTAATGAATTCGGAGCAGCAAATGACTTTATTTAGTGGCGAGTCACTTCCGCCACATTACATCACCATCATTGGATATTAGTAGCTTTTTATAGAGAATGCGGTTGCAATTCGCAGACTCACCACATCCTCCGGTGATGCTTCTTGCCTTATAAAGAAGAGTTGTCTTCATCCTTACCCAAGTCAACCACCTCTTCTTGGAACCCTTCTAACAAACATACTTTCCGAATATCACGCCGGATCACGCCATCCTTTGTTCGTATGCTGACCGTTCGTACCAAACCATTATCACTCACTTTCGCTGTCTCAATAATACCAAGCGGCCACGACATTTTCGACAATTCTTCAGACACAACCAATACTACATCACCGGGAATCAAATTGTGACGTGTTTTGATCCATCGTTGTCGTTCTTGTGTTTGTGCGGTGAGAACACTTACATGATTAACAACTGTCGAACAATCGGTTGGTCCCTGTAGCACCGATCCAAGTAACGTCTTGGTAGCGAATGGCTGCTTTCGACCACTTACACGTTGTTCAAGCACCCAATGCGCTTCCGGTACGTTACAGCCAATAAGCAAATTTATTTCTCTCCCCACATTCTCTGAAAACTTCAGATCTTTCAAATGTGCATACCTCGTGCTGATCATATTTGGAGATTTCAGCACTGCTTCAGGTAACTTTGAAACCGTGTAAGCTTCGGCAACATGAATTATTTCATCACTGTCTACCGAATGCACATCGAAACTTAACAACGAACTTTTCAACTTTCGGTTTAGACCAAGTGTTGCTATCGACACATCAACTGGCGCACTAGGCATACAAAATTTCTCAACAAAACTCTGCGAGATCAAAGTTGTATCAGAGCCATTATCAAGTAAAGCCACGGCTGGAACAAGTCCAACTGGTGTGTCAATGTTCACTGTCAGGTAGCCTAAGCTTACTGCTGTACTGAGAGCAGTAACACTGCAGTTTATACTTTTCAGTTGCTCATTAGGACGATCATAATGCAGCGAAGAATGGTGTCGTCTATAACAACCTTTAACGGAACAAGTATTCGTTATCTTGCAATCGAATGCCCTGTGAGACCGGCATAAGCAAACGTAACATATTCCATGCTGCTTAGCCATATTCCATCTGGCTTTTACGTCAGCCTCCTGATAAACAGGACAATCTTCTATCTGATGAGGTCCTCTACATTGAAAACATTCAACCAGCATTGGCCTCGACGAACCGGCGTCAAGACTGTATCACTACATGAAAGTCCGTATGCAACGGCGCCATGGCCAGATTCCGAGGCATCACTGAAGACGTGTAGATTTAAGGACGTCATACCTTCATTTACTTCGCAAATGCGTCGTGAAACACGTAACTCTTTGATCGAATGCATGCTGTTGATCCACTTGTCGCACACTAGCTGAAGATCATCACAAAAATAATAATAATAATAATAATAATAATAATAATAATAATAATAATAATAATAATAATAATAATAATCATATATAATACTACTATCTCATAATAATAATAATAATAATAATAATAATAATAATAATAATAATAATAATAATAATAATATATTCTTGGACATCCGAGGCATGTAATACATTATCAGTTTATCAAAATTGAAACAGCAAAAGAAAATATAATGGTGCAAATGACCGAAGTGAGCGGGATTTTTAAACATTTTTTCCGTTCAATAATGTGAACGAATATACAGTATGTAAGAAAAAAATCTTAATGTCTAATAACAATAATGTTTCATTTAAATTTTGTCAGAATTTACGAATTGCAAGGATGGGAAAACATGGAGAACATAAATAGAAGGTAATTATGGAAAAAGTGGAGTGAATGGTAAAAAATTGTAATAAAAAATTGATAATGTCTAATAACAGTAATGTTTCATTTAAATTTTGTCAGAATTTACGAATTGCAAGGATGGGAAAACATGGAGAACATAAATGGAAGGTAATTATGGAAAAAGTGGAGTGAATGGTAAAAAATTGTCATAAAAAATTGATAAATAAATTATATATGCATCAATTCATGTTTTTTACGGAAAGATTGGTTGAGAAGATGGAAAAGGGAACATTAATCCATCAGAATTTGAAATTCTAATAAATTTTGGGGGATAAGGGAGGGTGTGGTTAATAGCATGGGAGTAGAGTACGTGGTGTACTCCAATACTCTTGAAGAATTGTCGACGAATCGAATCAAAATGTGTTTATCAGCCGGGTTTTCGTTATCTGCAGGAGAGTGAATCGCAAATGGAACAAATCTCGGGCGGATAGATTTCGAAGCAGTTTCAGTGATGGTTGGATATTCGAAGAGACTGGAATATAATGAAAGATATTCTCTTCACCATCATGGTGAGAGGTCATCAAAGTAAAATAGTTCATCATTTAAAAAAATAATAATGTACATTAAAAACATAATGATTTTCAGGTTTTTTTTACTTTTTTATTTTTTGGTAGATTTTATTGTTTTGCAAGTTTGGATTAAAATGTAACATTTATAAGCCCCATATGAAATAAAAGACAGATATATACATAATGGTGTATAGAAAATGTCATGGAAGGCAATGTGACAAATAGACAAATGTGATGCAAGTCGCAAACTAGGACGAGACATGCAGAGACCCTATGTAACCTGACACTACAGCAGCGTTATAAATAGATTACCAGAAAAATGATTTTTTTAGATGTTTCGAAATTTTTTTAGAGAGACATTTGTTTACGATAGAAACCTGAATTGAAACAATTAGGATAACTATGTTTGAACAAAAAGGGGGTAAGATAAGCCTAAAGAGATACAATTAGTAAAGGTACATATAATACTAGTCCGAGGTTTTGATGTATGTATGATGTATGTATGAAAGCACAATCCTGATCCAGGCAAAGTGACGCACAGTCAGAGACTGCACGTGGGCAAAGATACTGTCAGGTTGCCCAGGCGTAGACAGATATAAGGGAGGGATAGAAATAAATGTAACTTACATAGACCCTAAGTAACCTGACACTTAATAATACCATGTATTTCGGACATTGTGAACAGTTCTATACGTGTGCTAATGTACAAAATACTTACAATTGGTTCAATAACCAGGAATACCGTGACAAAATATATTGTCTATAGAAGTGTTTATTTTGAGAATTTCGCATAGCGATGGAGCAGTAAGAGAATCTACGAGTGTTTTAAATTTATCTGTAGATGTGCACATGCGAAAATGGAGTGGAAGAGAATTCCAAAGATGCGCATACCTAATTAAAAAGATGTTTTGTCGAACTTTAGTGCGAGTAATGGGAATATGTAATAGCCTCATTCGGGTACGTCGTACAGAACGATTGCAATCTTGGAAGCGCATCGTATATCTAAGCTTAACTTGGTGCTCTGTGATGATTCGGAATAAAAGAAAAAGATTAAGGCGAATTCTGCGTATCCATAGCGGGTCAATGTCTAGTATATTGCATCTTACTTTATAAGATGAAGGATTAGAGTAGCCTAACATGATTTTGCTAATTCTACGTTGAAGGCTTTCTAAGAGAATACAGTCACGCCTAGCGATGTTAGAGTAGGCTATATTACAGTAGTCAAGAAGCGGTAATACTTTCATTTTATATAGATTTAGTTTACTCTCCCGAAGGAGGAATTTTTAATTGATCAAACCAAAATTTCATATAGCTCTTGCTATGAGAAATCTTACTTGTTCGTTGAAATTGAGAGATGAAGAATATCTAAATCCTAAGTCTTTGATTTCGTTAGAAGGT
Source organism: Atriophallophorus winterbourni (assembly GCA_013407085.1). Classification (NCBI taxonomy): domain Eukaryota; kingdom Metazoa; phylum Platyhelminthes; class Trematoda; order Plagiorchiida; family Microphallidae; genus Atriophallophorus; species Atriophallophorus winterbourni. The sequence continues at coordinate 17,034 of JACCGJ010000104.1, forward strand.
GCGAGTGGTGTATTGTTCAGAATAATACTACCGGGGGGTATTGAGCAGCGTATACCCATGAATTGCGTCTTCAGAGCTGAGAATTCTAAACCCCATTGTGAGCCCCAACTTGAAAGGGTTGAAAGATCGTCGTTGAGAGAGTCTATAGCCTGTGATACCTCTATGGCTGGAAAAGCTAAAACAAGTTTAATATCATCCGCAAAGATAAAAAGCTTTGAGTTTTTTACGAAATCTTGCACATCATTAATATATATAAGAAAAAGGAGGGGACCTAGTACGCTACCCTGAATGACTCCACTTGGTATAGGTTGTGTTTCAGAGGATATGCCATTAACGGAAACGGAGAAGGTGCGATCAGAAAGATATGAGCAGAACCAATTAAATAGGGATCCGGAAATCCCAAGTGATGATAATTTTCGAAGAAGAAGAGAATGAGGAACCTTATCAAATGCTTTGGTAATGTCTAAGAAAACTGTCAGTACAGCTAATCCATGATCTATGGAGGCCGTTATATGGTCCAAATATTCCAGCTGACAGGTAATGCAGGACTTCTGATTTAAAAAGCCATGTTGGAATGGAGAGAAAGCGTTTGGGCCCAAGTAAGATATTTATGCGTTCTTGATCAACTTTTCGAATAGCCTAGAGAGAAAAGGTGTGTGATTAATTGGGCGATAATTAGTGACGATGTGCGAATTCCCTTTTTTCAAGCCGAGGTACAATGACAGAATGTTTTCATTCAAGGGGCAAAATACCAGATTTAATAGAAAGATTAAACAGGTTTAATAAAATTAAAGGTATATCATCCGTATTAAGTTGCAATATTGCTGGAACAAAGCCCATAATATCAGGCTTTGCTTCGCCGACAAATTGCGCTAACTTCTTGTTAACTAAAGGAGATGGAATCCATACACATTGAATTAATATTTTGATTTGGGAGTACAGGGTATACGCTGGTATTGAATGACTGACTAAATTAGTTCAGAAAAAGCTCACTTATTGCTGAAGAGTCTGCTGTTGATGATTCCCCATCATCATCATTGAACACAAGTGTAGAAATTTCATGTTCACTTAGATTATATCGAGATCTTGTTAGACTGTTCAAAGACTTGGTCTTCGAAGCACTATTCAGGGCCATTCTTTCTTGATTCTCGATGAATTGTAATTTGATAGTTGTATTAGAGATAAAAAGTTCCTTGAGACGTAAAAATGAATAAACTTCTGGTGCGTGGTTTGCAAAAGCAGAAAGACGGGCTATCTTTTTCTCAGGAAGTTTTATTTTATCAAGTATAATAGGTTTAGTGTTTCGATGAGTTGATGCAGTTACAAGACATCTAGAGAAAGTTTTATGAAATATGGAAGAGATAAGATTAAAATCTGGAGATATAAAGAAGTCAGTCCAATCAGAGTTTCTGATTAGAGTCGAAAACTTTATCCGATCAATATAAAGACAATCATTTTCTGTGCTGATGGATGTCCGAGTTTCATAAAGATGAAGTTGGCACGTAACTATTTTATGATCACAACCAAGAAGAGGCGGTATGACTTGCACATTACTAGGATTAGGACCTAATGTGAAAATAAGGTCTAGAAGGCTTGATTGTCTTGTAGGTTTATCTACTGCTTGAGAGTAACCAAGTAAACTGGTTGCTTCGGAAAAAAAGAGGATTTTCTAGATAGATGGGGGAATTTCAGCATGTATAAGGCATGTCAAAATCACCAGCTATAAGTTTATTTTATGAGGGGTCAGAGAAACTTCAATAAAAGCATTTTTTATCTTATCAAGATTATGTGAAGATGGAGGAGGTGGGTTGTAAATACAGCCGAAAAGGGCGTCCAGTGAAGGTATATCGATCCATATCGAATCATCAATATCATCTAGTGTAGAAGAAGAATAAAGTTTGGCCGGGATATCCTTAGTAATATATGATGCAAACACCACCACGAGTGGAGCACCGATTTTTACGAAAAATATTATAATTTGGTAGGAAAATGAGTGCGTCTGCATCTTCATCAGTCGTCCAAATTTCAGTGATTAAGACTACATCAGTCGGGTTAGCAGATAGGAAAAATTGAAGATAGGAAATTTTAGAAGTAATGGATCTCGCGTTAAATAGAAGGATGCGGATAGGGGAAGTAAAAAAAGAGGTATTAATGATAGGGGCCGAAGATTTGAAACTAGGTTGTGCTACATCCTGTAAATGGGTGGAAACACAAGGGGAAAATTTGAAGGTTGGAAATAGTCTGGGTAGAACTGGGTGGGGGCGTATGATGGATAAATTTGTGGAGCAGGGTGCGGCGAAGTGGAAATTCTATGGGTGTTTGTTTGTGGTGGCTTAAAAGTTTGAGGGCTGGGATAAATATAAAGAAAGTTAAAGTTTCTATTTAGTCTAAGATTTTGAGGATTTTCACCATGCTGCGTGGAGTGAGGGTAGGACCACGATGCAGAATTAAGACGACCGTAAGGTGAAGGACCATAATAATTGAAGGTGGGAGCGTGCATAGGTAATTGGTTAAACGTTTTTCTAAAAGGACTAGAATCGTTCACGAGTGGCTTAATGCTTGGTGGTTTGTTGAGAAGGGGACCTATTGCTTTGAACGTTGAAAGTTTAACTTTTTTGACGTCCTCAGGATTTGGTCGAGGGATAGCTTGTGGCTTAGCGGTATCCTGGGGTGCAGCCGGTGATCCCACGTCTGAGCTTATTGTAATATTTCCAGCTAGCATATCTATGTCGGTCGGAGTAGAAATCTTATTACAACATGGGGATTGAGAGCTTACTCTCACTGAAGCGGGAACTTAGCGGGCGAATTTACGTTGTAAAGGTGTATTGACGCGTTCAATTAACACATTCGAGAATCTGGTAACAGAAGCTAGAACGTGCTTATTTTTCAACACATGAGAAGCATAATTCTCATTAGTAAATTTAAAAAGAATGGGGGTGCGGCCAGCAATGGATGATTTACGAAGCCTGGTAAGCGACGCTGAGTCAACCGGGAGGCCGTAATTAAAAAGAACTGACCGTTTGAGTTCGTCCAACGGGTATTTATCTGCTATATTTGAAAGAATTAAGTTCTTCGCTCTGATTCTCCGTTGCTCAATTTCCGAGAGTAGAGATTCAACGAAGCGTCCTGTGCGCTGTAGCAGATCATAGTCAACATTATAGTTGGGGTCGAGAAGTATTGCCAAAGGTTCTAGTTCCGTGAAAAGGCGCGACATACTGTTCATTTTATCCACCATGGTTTCAAAATTAGTCTCCAAACTGTGTAATTTAGAGAATAGAGTGGACATATTAGAGTCCAGTACGACTGAACATTTATTCGATCGTGAAGTGACACGTTGTGGGTTTCGAGATGTTTTCGAGTATTTAGAAAGCACAATATTTAGCGAATAAACGTATGAATCAATATATGCGATAGTGAGAACAAAGAAACTTGCCGAGTTTCAAACTGCCCATTTTCAAGGGATTCACTCGAAATTTCGGAAACAAGAATCGAACCGGCGTCAAGACTGTATCACTACATGAAAGTCCGTATGCAACAGCGCCATGGCCAGATTCCGAGGCATCACTGAAGACGTGTAGATTCAAGGACGTCATACCATCATTTACTTCGCAAATGCGTCGTGAAACACGTAACTCTTTGATCGAATGCATGCTGTTGATCCACTTGTCGCACACTAGCTGAAGATCATCACACATCGGTTCGTCCCAACCCAAAGGTTTTCTGCAACAACGTTGTAGCGATTCTTTTCCAGGGAAAATCCAAGGACTCATCAAGCCAAGTGGATCGTACAAACCACTGACTACTGACAATAAACTTCGTTTCGTTGTTGGGAGTTTTGCAAGTTTCAGATCAAACGCAAATTCGTCTGTGGCTGCATCCCATTTAACACCCAGCATTCTTTCCATCGGTAGCTTATCTTGGCTAATGGCTCGTACGTTGGGTGCGCGGTCATCCGCAGGCACATCATCAAGTAAGATACCGTCATTGACAATCCACTTTGTCAAACGAAAACCTCCCATTCGTAACAATGATGACAACTGCCTTATCGAGGACTTCGCTTCCTCCTGAGTAGGCACTGATACTAAACAATCATCAACATAAAAAGTTTCGAAACGTAATTCCCAATTCGTTCTTCAAATAAATGACCAAAATCATCGACCGTCTTACGCAGTGCAAACGTAGCGCAAAATGGGGACGACGTTGCCCCAAAGGGATGAACTGTAATCCTAAATTTTTTAATGGAACCCCGCATATAATTATCCTCCCACCAGAGAATTCTAAGTGCGTCTCTCTCATAGTTTGGCACTTTGACTTGGTGGAACATCTCTTTGATGTCAGCAGCAACAGCATATACATGTAATCGATAGCGCAGGATTACGTCGATCAAATTTGTTGTCAGATTTGGTCCTTGAAATAGTACATCATTCAACGACACACCATTGTGTTTAGCCGCACAATCAAAAACTACTCTCAACTTTTCCGGTTTCTTAGGATTGAAAACCGGATGGTGAGGCATATACCAATCAATATTCTTCGTGGCATTATTCAGAACGGGTACGATATAACCAATCTCCAAATGATGTGCCATAACCTTGCTGTAATGATCGAATAAAACACTATCGCGTTCAAATCGACGCCGCAAGTAGCTTAAGCGCCTTTCCGCTGACAAATAATTTGTGGTCAGTTTGCTTCCATCGGGCTTCCAAGGTAGCGGTACCTGAAAATGACCATCGATAATTTTCCATCCTTTTACGAGCGACAATGAATCTTCGTAATCGCGCGATAGTTCATTTCTTTCAGCGGATATGTCTGCAAATTCTGCATTGTACAGACGGTTGACACATTCATCAATGGACCCTTGCTCCAAGGAAAAATTCAAACACAAGATATCCTTTGGAGTTTGGCAGGCGGGCCCTTGTAGAAAACACCCCAACAGCGTTTTGGTTGCAAATGGACGGCGCCTGCCTCCTAAGCGCTGTTCCAACGCCCAATGTGCTTCATGGACATCAGAGCCCATGAGCACAGTCACAGGCTGATCACTAACATCAAGGAAGTAACGTCTTTGAAGTATGCAGGCCGTTCACTCAAGGCTATCATTGGACATTTTAATACACGCGGCAACTTTTCTACTGTGTAAGCCTCAAAGACGTAGATTACTTGACTGCCGTCAAACGAGTGTATTTTAAATTTCAAACGCGAACAAGTAAGTTTACGCTGATGACCCAAAGTGGTCAATGAAACTTGCGCCGGACTTTCAGGCATCCCGTACTGTTCAACGAAGTCATTAAGAATCAAAGTTGTATCAGAACCACTATCCAAGAAGGCAACTGCATTTATGAGCCCATTTGGAGTCTCGATCTTAATGGGTACAGAACCTAAGAACACTTTGGCACTGAATGCCGAATGGCTGCAATGAATATTCGTGGACGGTTTCTCTGCAGCGTGGTTGTAATGTAGAAGTGTGTAGTGTCGTTTACCGCAATATTCGACAGTGCACCACGGCTTGTATTTACATGACAGCGCCATGTGACGGTCGCAGACATAAAAAACAAACAGAGTTGCGCCTGGCGATTTCCCAGAGCGACTTGACATCCGATTCAATAAATTTCGGACAATTTTGTAACTCATGAGTTGCCTGACAAATGCTGCTACGAATACCTGGGACCGAAGGACGGCCTGGGATCCACCTGACGTATCATCGCATACGACGAGGATAACAAAGATCAAAGAACCAAAATTGACACTGGTGGGCGGTCATTTGAAGCTCTCCACCGGCAGAATTTCTGGATATTCGATTGACCTATCAGCCATTTACATTCCTATGCCAACAGAACTAAACTGAACTTCAAGTCAATTAAAGATCAATTTCAAGTTCAAGTTGCTCAGTGCTGGATTTTGCTCAAAGCCAATCAGGCGCCCAGATTTCCTTCGACAACGTGCGATTGAGCACTCGGCACTTCGATATTGAGTATATATTTCCTACGTTTCACACGTTCTTTTTTTCCGGATATCTGAAAAGTAAGGTACGGCTTCTCTTCGCCAGCACGGTGAGAAGTCGACGATTCAGGAACCAGTGCAAAACATTGGGGGAACATTATATGATGTATGAATTCACTAACCTAATCTAGGCAAAGTGCAGCAAAGTCATAGGCTGCACAGGGACTAAAATGATTTCGGTTTGCCCAGTCCTATACAAATATTAGATGCAAAATCGAACAATACTTTTTTTATTATTTGAAGTTTTTTGTAGATAGTGTGTGAAAACATGGTAGTCCATTTGGCGTCTAAGCACCTCTTAAAGCTCAACAAATTTGGGAGGTTTACTTAACAATCTGGGAGCTTATTCCTGGAGTTGACCACACGGTTGCTGTATAGTGCTCACGTGCCAACAGCCTTGGTATACTCATGAAAAGTTTAAGTAGTTCAGTGAGACCCTCCAGAATCTTTAAGGCTTCTATTAGGTCGCCTCGCAGCCGCCGTCTCTTTAGTGAGAACAGATCGAGGTCCTTGAGTCTTGACTCATTGTTTTGAACTGTCTGACCCTCAACCCTCCTCTGCGCAAGACGCTGGACACTCTCGAGTCATGCGATATCTTTTTTTAAGTTCGGCGCGAATGGTTGATCACAGTATTCCAAGTTAGTCCGCACGACTACTTTGTATAAGTGAATGAAGATAGAAGGTTCTCAGCATGACAACGCTGAGCGCAGTCTGAACAATTCTCTGCAAGCCTTGTTTGTTGCCTCGAAACATTGAGTAGACCACATAAAACAGGGACCCTTTTGCATATAGCTACTACCGCCGCTAGTTTCCAATAATCCAGTAGTATACACTGAAGTAAGGTAGCAGCAAAAAGATTGCTGATTGCAAGGCTGACTTTATTCGAGAGATGTTGAACAATACCCGGATGCATACCGTCGGACCCAGCTGATTTAGTTTTATCCAGCTGCTACAGAACTGTGGTGACGAGTACCTGATTAAACTCAACGGAGCTAAAGAGAGGGGCTCTGCACTCGTGAGTTTTTGAACGGTTATGTAAATCACGCCGATGTACATTGTAGAGGAATGCGTGCAAAGCATCAGCTTTTTCCTGTGCAGTCGAAGCCGTGTTGCCATCTTCAAGCACTAACGTATATATTTCTTCTCTTAAAGATCGTTTGGACTCAACATAGCCATTAAAAGCTTTCAAGTTGATTTTGGCGTTTTCGGCAAGTCTGGATTCGACGACTTATTCAGCTTTTCTTTGCAGCGCAACAGATGAATTTCGAGTCTGTATGTATTGCAGTCTTGATCTGTGAGTTCCAGAGAACTTTTAAGCCCTCCAGCTACGGGCACGCCATCTGATAGCCTTGCGAATAGGCGCGCTCCACCAGGGTGTTTTACTCGCATTTTCACTGGTTGTAAAGAAGAAAAGCTTCCTTGTAGTTTTAAAATGTGCCCTCGTATAATATTTTACCTGATTTCTACACTAGGTTCTAATTCGTCAGATTCCCAAATTAAACTCATTGATTGAGTTTGTAGTTGCGAATTGTTTATTGGACCAAAGTTGCGGGACATCTACACTTGATGACTAGGTTGCACAAAAGTCCAGTCAAAAAGAATTACAGCGTGGTCGCTCTTGCATATTGGCGGAAGGTATTTCATCCCTTAAATATCTCTTTCATGAGACGATAGAACCAAATCCAAAGTTGACGGATTTTGTCGTGACCCAAACGTTGTAGGTTCCATGGCATGCTGATGAAAGGCCCTGACCTGGAACCAGTCCAGATATTGTGACTCAGCTGACTCTGTATAAGAAAATTTGGTACGCCTATCGAGACATTACCCTTTTAGTACTTCCAAAGTGTCCCTCAGTAATTGATCGTCTAATGGGGAAGCAATTAGGATTCTTTAAGCTCATGCGAGTGCCAGTCACCCCTAGCAAATGTTAAAAATACCCGTGTTAGTTGGATTGTGTGAGAAGCAGTCTTTATCGATGTCTCACTGTGGGGAAGGTCTTCATTTATGATAATTGCCACACACCCTTCCGTAGCACCATTATCCCTATCATCATACGTGATCACCCGCTTTACAACAGCTACATATCTTTAAAGCTTGCTGCAAATTTCTCATTGAAACTCTCATCCCAACCTAAAAAACTCTCAAGTACAAACATCAGCGAACATCTACAGATTTCCGTCGAAATATTATTTTTACTTTAAAATAATCAATGATCGAAACAAAGTGGCCGTTTTAAATGGAAATTGCTCTCTCAGTAAGGCCTGTTCATCAAATTATACAGTTTTCCTTGTGTAACTGACTTTCCATCCCTGTAAATAAACTGACACAATTTGGAAAACGTCGTTTTAGTGATATACTGAAGTGTCCTTGAAGTACAATAGACCACCGAATATTCGCACATATTTAACTGTGTACTTGCCTAGAGCGTTCGTTTAGTATACGGTTCTAGAGCTAACGATATAATGGTCAAAATCAAAGTTAGTTTGAATTATTTGAATGTTCAAATCAGTAACGATTTCCATTGTATTAATTTATAATTGTAGACAGTGTTAATACACTTCAACATCTCCATTGTTTCTGTTTGTTCAAGTTCACGATGCACAGGGGTGAATGTCAATAAAAAACAATCACGCGCCAGATTTCTTTAGACGGTATGCAGTTGAGTACCGGCACTTCGATATTGAGTATACAGTTTGTACGGTTTACACGTTCTTGTTTCCGGATATTTGAAAAGTAAGGTAGGGGTTCTCTTAACCAGCACAATGATAAGTAATCGATTCAGTAAACGATGCGATAATATGCGTAAACAATATAAATATATGCTTTTGTGTTTTTATTGAACAATGTTCGGACCATATTTAAAGGATGAGCAGAACAGAATGCCAAATTATCTTCTCCGCCTATTTGTGAAGAGCACGCTCAGATAGTTCTTGATAGTAAATCAAATAATGTTTCACAATCACACAACATACACACTGTTAATAACAAGTTAGTTGTTATCCATATATGAATTTAAAATTCGTGCTCCCTACTGCTGTTATTCCATATCCTCGTTTGACAAATAATTTGTTGTAAATTCATGCTATCCATACTGAGCCATAATTTACTCTCCTCAAACGCTCTAATCTTTGCGTTAAGATGTTTTTCTTCATTTGTTCTGGGATTACGTTGAAATCACTTAAAATTCTTGAAATATTTTTACCTGATTAAATGTGATCTCAAAGATCAGCAATGATAAATAAATTTTACATGGAAAACTTGCTCGTTCATACGAATATAGAGTTCAGTAAGACGCATGACACTAGAGAGCGCGCTTGTTAATTTTGTTGTACAATCCTTGGTCAGAGCAAGATAACAATATCCCACCTTACATGCAGGCTTGCAGACGGCACCATTTTTTCTCGTCAAAAAGAATGATTTTGAATATATGCACACGAATTCCGCAAGAACAAACACATACAAATTTCGACGATTTTCTTCACTTTTTAACGAACGTTTGGTAATTGATAATTTCACACAAATTACTGAAATGCAGTGAAACCACACCATTCGTGTGACTTATACTTGCCACCATTACACGATATCTTGTAAACCGTTTAAAAATTATAACTGTGTACCAGAATGCACTTGTATTTTACTGATCCACATTATTTCGATGTTGCTTCATGCCGTTCAATTGTTTAGTATAGCAACAGTATGTCATGAAGAATTTGTGTTAGGAGAGTAAGATTCATAACCTTTGTGGCAAATATTTTTGTCGTGCATAACCCATTTCGTAATAAATTCTGTGTTTTCAAAAAGAGCGTACTTTTGAATCTAAAAATGTCGAGCAATATCTTTCGGTTAATTAGAAATCAACATTTTGGCGAAAAATATATTTCATCAGCGATATTTCTATCTTTTGATGATGCTTGCTTGTAGACTTATATGAAAAAGGAATTTAGACTTAAAAGCCATAGATTATACTTGTTCCATTATTTCCTTTTGATTTTGAATTTTCGAGCGTATGAATCCATGTTACCAATATTTAGAACTCAGAACCACGACAACAGTGGTAAACATGATATAAATTATCTTGTAATGTAGCAACTTATAAGCTTCAGCTAGGACATCTTAACATCCATCGAGCAATAACTGTTTAAATATCTACTTTGTATTTGTATACATAGAAAATATGTTGAAATGTTTCGTCAAGAAAATATATGTATATAAGTGGAGTCATAAAACCATTACGCGTTATTACAGGTTTACATAAGTGGTCTTATTTAAATTATAGGTATAATTATTCTGTTTATGTCTGTTGCAGCGCTTTAACTTCCATTAAAACTATATTCAATGTACATACTTTTAGTGCTAAAAGTAAATAAGACGGTTTCTCTTATGTTATTCAGTTTCAGAATCTCCATGCACGATGCGAGCTGATTTCAGCGTTATTTTCACTCTACCATCATTTACATTCTTCATTTTTTGTCAAGCTGACAGCTTTCTACTTCACTAGACAACTGTAAATTAAACTACTGCAGAATTTTCAAAACAGCACAAAATGCTTGATATTTCACTTGTTAAGCCGAAGCATCACTTTTAAAAAACAGAAAATATTTCACAAGTGTCCAATGTATTTGCCATCACGAGTGATTGTTTTCGTTAAAAAAACCAACATACTATTCTGAACGGAGAACAAGTATACTTGATACAGTTTTGAACTATATTTTGGGTTTTATACATTAGGCAGTCTGCTAATTATCGAACACATTGTCTGGGAAAATAGCAGTATTATTGCAGGAAGAAATGTAAAAGTAGTGTGGCATAACAACATTTCGAAACACTCAATGCGACAATCGTAGATTACGAGCACTCCCCATTAGAATGCGACAAGCTTATTTGGTAACGTTTCGCTTCTGAACACAAGCTTCGTCAGACCAAGGATGTCGGTACGAACCGTGTCCAGGTTTAAATGGCATTTTATTGACCAATTCTGAGTTCTCTAAGATAGACAGGCAAGAAACGTTACCAAAAAACGTATTATAACCAATACATTTTAAACTTTCTTTTTATGATTATGGACTCCCGATTGGTCTCGAATATTTTCAAATACCTTGCGCCAAGTTTATATTTGCATCTTCACAAGGCTATCATTTTCATTGTCTTTTTAATATATATATATATATCTATATATTCTGAAATACGGTGATTATTTAGCGTTTAAGCAATGAAATTCTGCACTATCACATAATTTGAATTTTAAAGTAAGGCGAGGAAAACCACTGGAGCAAAATAAGTTTGATACCTTTACATATACATTCATATAAATGTCTCGAAAACGCTCCGCAATATTTATTTTTTGGAAATAGCTATGCTATTACAAACAAGTAGCCACCCTATTTTATTGATTTATTTACCTGACTTGAAGTGAACTACATTGCAGGTTGGGATTATCGGTGGTTCTGGACTGAATGACCCTCAAATAATCCAGAATCCAACTGAACGTTACGTGGAGACTTTGTTTGGCAAGCCATCCGATGCTCTAATCGAGGGAACCATCGAAGGTGTCCCGTGTGCTGTACTCGCTCGGTAAAACAACAACTTTCAAAATAATGTACATTGAAACGCAAAATATTGACGTTAAGTATTGATGTAATAGTGTTGATACATAGAATTGCGATATACATACATCCATACACACAACACCACACACAAAACACATATATATATATATATATATATATATAATATATATATAATATATAATATATAATATATATAGTATGCACTATAGTATTTTCCCATTTATTAGTTAACCACATTGGGGACGTGAACTAACCCTTAAAACGTTTAAAAAAAGTTCGGTTTTCATATTCTTCTTATTTAAGCTGAAGATTTCTGTGAACCAAACGTTGTATGCGCATTATTTAAAGAACATGTGTCATACGCCTAGTCTATCTTATTATTCGATACAAATTATTCTTAGAGAATCGGAATATTACCGTGCATACACAAACTTAGCCAAATGAATTCCCTAGTGTATTAGTGTATGAGAATAAACATGGTTCATGACGCAACTTACTTGGCTTGGATAGTTTGATAAACGCGTTACGTTTGCTCATTCAGGCGGTCAATGATTTTAAACAAGGCATATTTCGAACTCGTTCCAAACGATCCAACTGAATTTTTACAATTAGTATTCGTTTGTCTGAAGGTTGATTGATTGAATATAATTATACTTACTCAAAATTACCAAATCCGATTCTTTCTAAATGTCCTGATCACACCAAATCATTGGTGTTTATAATAAACGTTTACAGACATAACCGGAGCCATTCGATCATGCCTAGTGATGTGAATTATCGCGCCAACATTTGGGCTTTGAAACAAGCCGGCTGTACGCATATTTTAGCTTCGAGTGCTAGTGGTGGTCTCCAGGACTATACACAACCAGGTGACTTTCTCGTACTGGATCAGTTCCTCGATATGTCAAAGGGACGCGAATCAACGTTATATGGCGGGCACATGCCGAACTTGTTTGGTGTTTTACACATGCCGATGGCTAATCCATTTTGTGAACAAACACGTCAGGTTAGCTGTTTGTAATTCTCATCATCATTATGATCTTTACACTTTTACACGGGCAGAGAAAAGCCTCTGTTTTTAACAACGAAATAACAATATTTTAGTGCTCACACACCTAGCACTATAAAACTGGACAGTTGTGTGAATACTATTGATTGTATTGGGTGACACCGACATACACAAGTCTGATTACTTGATTGCCGGAATTATGAAACTTAGAGAAATTATAATTGGTTTGGAAACTTTCGAGAAAATACTAAATTTTTCAGACTATATTTTTAGTATTGCTTATTTTTTGTAAAATATTCGAATTCAAGAAGAACTAAGTCCTTCTCAACGTCATCGTTGTTATTCCTCCTTCGTTGGTGTATAAGTAAACCGGTATCGGTTGCGACGAGCTTTCAAGGGAGTAAGAGACATAAAAGATTGAATTATAATCATCGACGAATCGGCTTACTTTACTTTTGTGCGACTATCTCCTCCTGGAGGATGAGTCGGTTTCAATGAAGATTCATTGGAATTTGGGTACAAAGCGGCGTCCCCAGAACCACTTGGCGTTTGTTCGAGTCAGCTTCTCTAGCCTTTGCACAATCAAGTGCGACCTGCAAGGCAGCAGGGAGTTGCCAGAAAGAGGTGGTGTGCACCAACGAACCGTCTTCCAGACTCTGTTCCAGGTTTTTCTCCCGAAGCCTTTTCTGCGGTTGGGTATCCCGCAAGGCAGCGGAGGTTTAAAATCAGGGTTTTCCTTCCCTTAGATGAAATGCCCTCCCAGGCTAACGAGCTCAATCTACCCGAAGCAAACTGGTTTACAGGCGCCAGTCACTCGCCCTCGCCCCTTCTCCCGTTAGTAGAAGCAATTCCGCCGGGCTCGGGGAGCCCCTCATGCAGACCAGAAGCTGGACTTGGTTGACAGAGGCTATTTGAGACGCGTGCCATATGCGAGCATTTTATAAACAGTGGGAGCTTATCCCCACTGCCACCCCCGGCTATGACAACCTTTGGAACCTTTGGACGAATCTGCTACGAGATGTTGGGTTATATCACTGCGATTTAACAGCGAGTTTGAAGTATCAGTTTGCAACAAAATTTGATATACAACGATAGAGCATCTACGCCAAGGGTTAAAGAAAGCAATGTATATTCTACACAACCTCCAGTTTTAATCAAATCATAACTGTACCGGACTGTTAGTGGATAGAACTTACAACTCTAGTTATGACCCATAATTCATAGTGTCATTTAATGGAAATGTGAAGCGCTTGCTTTTCCTACTCACTACTTTCCGATTTGTTGTTTCTAGGTAATCATAAAGGCTGCACAAGATTTGTCATTCAACGTCTGGGATCGCTCTCAGGGCCCTCCACCCTCGCACTCCCATCCATGTGTTCACACGCACGGTTCATCTGTGACCATCAACGGGCCGAGATTTTCAACACGTTTCGAATCAAATCTCTATCGCAGCTGGGGTCTGGATCTAGTGAATATGACCTTGGTACCGGAAGTTGTTTTGGCGCGAGAAGCCGGTATCAGTTATGCAAACGTTGCTATAGTTACTGATTATGACTCTTGGAAATCAAATGATGAAAGTGTAAGTGATATAATTTTTATAAGTGTAAAGTAATGAAACATCGTACGGGCACCCTTGAATGGTCAAAGAGAATTCATTGGTCTAAACAATATTGGGCTGTAAGGATGGGCTCTGGAGTAAGGTACGCATATGGACATATATAGCACTTGCTGTTTAATTAATTTCGGTCTTTAATTATTCGAATCATGGGAATTTGTTCTTTGAGCTACGTTATATCACGTCACAACAAGATTTTGCAAACGGCATGTGAATGTCGACAACGGAGTACATTACTTTTCAGTTAAAGTCAGATTTTACAAATAAGTAGTATGTTATGTTTGAAAAGCGGCTCGAATCTTTTAGAAAGAAACAACGAGTCGAAGCGAAAATCGCTTTTCACTAGGCTACAGCACTCTGCCATTATCAAGAGATTACTTTAAGACCCGAAAATTTTCTAGCAAACCTGAACCCCTTCGATTTAATGATATCTTCATTTGTGAGCACAGTTCGAATTCACTTTTATCGCGATGTTTACCGAACTCGCATGCCAGACTCCAAACTTTTCATCACGAAGCCAGTTATCATTATTAACTTAATTCAATTCGATACACACCTACGATCAAAAGGCTGTTTACATCGTAAATTATTCACGATCGTGTAGTTAATCGGATGCTAAATAGTCAATCGAGTTGTTTCTGTCATGGTTTTAGTCAAACGTATGACCACTGTGTCAGCTGGCTTTCGTTTGACTTTCACGATTTGAGGATATCATTCAAAAGTACAAAAATATGTGTTGCCAAACTTTATGATATCTTATTATTTCAACTTTGACCAGGTTTCCGTCGGAGCTGTTCTAGGAGAATTTAAAAAGTCTGTCGAACGAGTGAAAATGCTATTCGTCCGTGCAATCAAGTTGATTGGTGAACAGGATTGGACCAAAACACTCGAAGCGAATGAGGTGAGTGCTTCATCGAAATTGACCTTGAAAATTGTGCCTGAGAATGGAGGTGACGGTTTTCTCGATAAAAAAATCGTCAAGTTGTTTTCAATGTACAAGCCTCGCGAGAATATATTCAATTTTATAAATAGTTTGAGTTATAGCCTCGAGACTACTTGCTCTGATCGTCGAAACCAAAATTGAGGAAAAACCTATTCCAACTGAAATGCCCGCATAAAAATTGCTGGTGAATGATCCTTTAACAGTCAAAATTCAAATATATAATTGCCAAATCTATTCATACTCTATCCTTTTGAGACTTCACGGGACTCGTTTAAAGGCTATTTCAGTTTGAACCTCGATAAATGCACAGTGAAACCAATGTATTCTGGTAGTCACATCCCCAGTAGTTACTCTCCACAAGCAGTTTCTGGTTGTTTGCCGTCATCAGGAGGGGGCGGTAAGATCAGGGTCAGTGAGCCTTGAAACAGTGGTAAAGTGATAAACAAATTTATACTTGCACAATAAAATCGTTTATAAAAAGCTCATGAACAATTATCTGAACTCGATAATTGAAGTCCCTGGGGCGGTTTAAAGCCACGAAGAATAACGCATTTGGACATGTCAGGAACCGCGGTAATGTGATCGGTACGATCCAATCCTGTTTGACCGCATACGTGTAAAATACCAGTGTATAAAAAAGGGTCTCGAGTCAACTAGCGATAATTGCACGTTTTTTCACACATGTCACGACTAGTTTCGGGGGTCAGAGTTCAACGTTGTTCAATATTCATCAGAAACACGTAAAACCAGACCGCATTGACCGTACGATAAAGGTACAGAAGCATGCGTGATGTTAAAGCTGACATTTTAGAAATATTGAAACATCCTAGGTTCGTTTAAAGATTCTCAAAGTTCCGACGCTTTCAACGACCAGCGTGGTTTGCTTTTCCGTCAAAATATCTTTTGTCGTAATAGCTGCACTTTCGTCAAGGAAAATAAAATAATTATTGGCTTATTTAACAAATAATTCGAAATTATTTTATCTAGAAATCTACATTTGCATGCATTCCTAGCAAGCACCTACGATTGGTTTCGCACTGTTTGCACACACCACACATGGGATAGTAGCGTCAGGAAGCGCATGCCTTGAAACAGTGGACAAATGGCAAGCAAGGTATAAACTTGTAAACCACGGTTGGATAAGGTACGCCTGACCAACCCACAAACATTTAGATGGGGTTAAACCCATGGGCTTCAACAAACAGCCCGCATTTCCATTTCTAATTAAAGATCTCAGAGTTTGATGATTAAGTCTGTGTGTACATCCATTCACTTTCTTGTTCCAGGAACTAATTGCCGCAAACCGTCAGGATTTGTTACACAACAACAGCAACGGAGTCAAATGACAATTCTGCAAAAACGTTTGCTTTCCTATTTCTTTTAAACTTATTTTACACCATTATTTTGAAATCCGATTTGCTGGATTTTTTGTTAGTTGTTAATTTCAATAGAACAGAAATCAGCTGTATTTATAACTTTATACTTTAATGCCACTGTTCGTAGAACCAACCGCTATGTTCGCACACAGAATCACATAGTGATTTGTGGTCAAGCACTCGTGGTGATCATTGATGATCAAAGTAATGTGTAAGTGCAGGTTATGTGAGCAACATATTACTTAGATATCAGTTATATTTTGCTGTTGCTTTCTCTCTGACACACACCACAATCACATTTTGACAAGCAAGGCCTTACGGTATGAATCAAAATGATCGAATAATAGCATACCACGATTACCCCAAATTAATAGTTCACAAGTGACGTTATATTGCAAATGTAAATCCAATTGGACCCTCAATCACACATGGAGGTGAAGAATTCTATGCACGCGCGGAAAGAAAGATGATGCCAGCAATCAGTGCATGAAATCGTCTGGATGCGGATAAGAGTAATTTCCTGGTTAGAAATCTTCAACATCATTAATTTTGTCCATGAGAAAGACCGGTGAATAATTGCCTAACAAGGCTGGGAAATATCAATGACATATGGAGGGCGGGACCTAACAAGCTACAACATTAAAGGGACGAAGCGTGGACATACAAAGATAAGGCGCCAACATCGGGACGGAGACGCGGATTTTATCGTTTGGTGAACAATATCATATCATCATCATAGACAGCATTGAATCGGTAGAAAAATAGCGAGTGTTCAACTGCCATATAACGGAGATACATTACATTTTGCAGAGGTGAGGAACAAAAAAGTTACTGGACCCGTAAAAGATTAGGCAGACAAAATTGAGATGAGCTTCCTACACCTACACACAGTCAACCTAGGATGACATTAGTACAACGCTTCTTATCGACTTTCACTGTCATGTAGCAAAACAAGATTTCCACATCAATCTAATTAACAAAATACAAGCTTAATCAAACACAGCAAGACCCCCACTGAACACGATTTTGATCTATATCATTAAGAACAAGAAGCCAATGCGTACTCTGAAAACTTGCAACACAACATTAGCATGGAAATATTCAAGTGACTTTTACTAACACGCATTAGGGCGAATTTATCTCGTCACTCTATTTGACAGCAGACGAGATTAACCAAACAGTCTTCTACAATGAGAGGATCACCCAGAAGAACTTTAAAGCATATTTTCCAGAGCAAGTAAGAACAGTCACAGTCAAAGCTAGTTGACAAATTGAGTCCTTCATCTGCTGAACATAAGCAGGGCATTGATACGGTGGCATCAATCGATTTGGAACATGACTCAAGTTAATATTGAGCGGCTGGCTCCACGGGTAGATTAACCGGTTGCATTGTTGTTACGAATTACAAAATCTTAGGCGCGTCGATCGCATGCGATATCGTTATCCACTCACATTCCAACACCGTGGACGCTATGTAGTCCCAGGGAATCTATATTCTCCTCCACAGTTGACAGCCAGGTCTTCACTTGTCGCCGACGTCAAATACAAGCAGGTTTAGGGTCAAGGACAAGTTACGCGGACATGGAGTCTGTCTTTTAGAGGAAGTGGTCAAACTAATTCAACTTTCGCCGTTAGATGTAAAAATAGAGCTGAGGTATTCCGTTGCAGCGTTAGAGACCCTGTCATCATATCGGACGTCCAAGAACACTTGCAAATGTCCGTTCCCTAAGCAGTCAAGTCTCACATCTAACAGTTAGACGTGACACACAATGGTGTATTAAGAAAGATCTTATCATAATTCCTGCACTAGCACCATCACTGCGACATGTATGTATGAAAGCACAGTCTGCAGTTGAGCAAACCACTGTGCAGACAGCAAGCATGTGGAGATACTGAGAGCTAGAGGAAACATTAAGACAGGGCAAAGTAAGTGAAACCGAATGGAATCAAGTTAACACAATGAAGGGTGCAGAATAACCGCGCATAAATGACTTGGAAAAAAAAATTATTTTCATTAAACCGTTAAAAAGGATCGATTGGGCCTTAAATGAACTGCTGGTGCCACCAATACGTACATTCCCGGTACATGGTAGGAAGTCTCGCCCAGCTGCTTAAAAAGAAGGCTTTAGAAAGTAATGTCAATCGCACATGTGACGACCTGAAAGTGTGTGGTGAAGTGTAGACCCGAAGAGGAGAGGCACAAAACCATAAAGCGTAAAATCAGAATTACCAAGTTAAACATTGAACACTATACATTATGCAAGGCGACCAGCAGCAGCGTAATGCTCTAGCAATACGTGCTCAAAACCATTCATTATTACCAGGAAATACACGAGTTGCGCCCATGAGAAGTCTATATTCTAATTTTGTGAAACATCAGAGCACGAGAGTGCAATCCTTTAACATGTATCACACACAGCCACCTAACGACATACCGCTAGGATTAAAGTTCAGAGCTGACAGACGTAGTCACGAATCGAAAGGGCATCATTTGACCAGTGGAAACGAATAAAAGCAAACGCATGGAGTCAACCATAGACGGGTGGTCAGATTAAATATACGTCGGTTCTGATATAATCAGGCTGACTAGGCATGCGTCTGCAGAAGCAGTTTGATTGATATATTCTGTGTTTTAACATGCGTGATTACCGTGAAACGCTCAGTGCCCAGTTAGTCAGAGACCAGCACGTTTCAGGAGGTTAATGGTGACAAATAGCAATGATAATTACGGAGCGTAGGAAAAGTAGGTTGTTTTGCACAAACCACGAAATTGCTGAACTTCAGCTTGAGTTACCGCGAGGTGGTCAGGTTTCAAATGAACTCGAGAGAAGGAACCACAAGTATTAAAAGTGTTGTAGTTAAACTGACACATTTTCGCAAGTGATAATTACTTCCGAGCAGAGGCCTCCATCATATCCCAGTAAATCAATGGTACATGTTAGAAATGAAGTCGAATGAAAAGAATACAGAAGAAGCCTGATCCAGGCAAAGTGCCGCACAGACAGAGACTGCACATGGGCTAAGATACTGTCAGGTTGCCCAGGCCTGGAAGGAAACAGAAATCAAGTTAGTGAAAAAGGCGATTGGACTGCAGAGCATTTAAAATAAAAGTAATCAACCAAGTGCATAGACACATCACTGGAAACTGGATGGCTATGCTGGTGAGCAAGAACACTGGAAATAGTTAGAAATTTATTATATATACACGTGGTGAAAAGCTGTACAAAGGAGGGTATCTTGTTAAATTACAAGGTAAGTCTGCATTAGATGATGGACCATGGCCAGATTGCCTTGAGAACGGTAGATCAACGATAAATTGAACGCTGCCTCACGCCGTAAATCCATGTACTGAAGGAAAGAAATAGAAATGGGATAAAATATGGGTCAATATATAAACTGTTATTGGTTGATGAATAAATGAGTAAACAACGCAGCAATTTTTCAAAAAAAAGTTAGAACGTCAGTGATCATGATTGGTGCGGGCTTTCTTGAATTTGGATTTCTGAAGTACATTTGATTCGGACACCCCAGCACTTAGATCTAAACGCTAGCGGACCGTAAAAATCATTACATCACATGGTGCCATACAATATCATAAAACAATATTGATGAAATTTGGGCGGAACTTCTTGAGGCATTCGAGGCTGAAATTCAACACCCCAAACAGCAAGGAATGGCTCGCTGATTCACTGTGAAATCGACGCCTTTCCTTGTAATTAACAATATCCTCAAGGTGCTGGTTCAAGACTCACACGAAACTCATTTTATTGTCTCCACCCGATGACGGGAAACAGCCAGAAGTCGATTGTGAGGACATTTCCTTAGATTTGATCGGTTGGCTTATATCCACCATGTGAATTAGTCCTCTACAAGTTGCTTGTACCAATCCGATTAACAGTTGCAATCGTGTATAGCATCGTTTACTACTTTTACGTTGTTTCAAGGTTCACTGAAACTCACCTTACTGTATCCACCTGATTTTTGCGCTAGTGCAACGCGTCAAGATAATGAGACCGGGTTACCGTAACCAAACTTGATGCACTTTAGTAAAATGGTGACATTTAATAAGGTCGAACGCGCTTAGAGGTTGATCATAGAAATGTTCACATCTGAATCTTGCCTGTTTTCAGCGGATCATTGACAAAATCATAAGCAATGCACACCTGGATGATGTTTTTGCCCACGTAGACAATGTGACCATTTGCGGTCTAAATAAGGAGCAGCTTGATGAAAATTATTAAAGAACATGGACTTACGTTTAATGAAGGTAAATCTATCCTGGCTGTAGATACTATTACCCTTTTGGGTTATCAAGTATCTAAAGGAGTGATCAAACCAGACCCGGAACGGTTCCGCGCCTTACGAAAACTTCCTCCCCCTAAAGATATTAAATCACAACAAAGAATTATAGGCATGTTTGCTTATTATTCGCATTGGATTTCTCGATTTTCAGACAAAATATCTCCTATTGTTCATTTCAAACTAGTTACTGATCAACGATCCACAGGTTGTGTGGAATGCGATTGTCAGCAGGACGGCGGCACATCGCATCGATGGAGAACGGGGTGAATACTTTTCGTTTTACGCCCCCGCCTCACATTGCAAAACGTAATCCAAAAGCTAACATAAACAACACCCGTTTATAATCCACCCATATTCGTCCAAAATGGCTCAGCGGCACCACTACAACTAACACGGTTTCGTTTGTTTGATTGACAAACGCGTGACACGGTTCTGGAACGTTGGTAAAAAACGAAATCCAGTGATCGATAGGTCAAATTCCAGCCAAATCATAATCACATCGACCAATCGACCCGATGACCGAGGTACAGCGAGACGAAAGTCAAACTCAGTGTACAACGTCATACCACTCAGTGGAAACGCGGTTGTTGGTAAAGAATAGAACAATTGTCATTGAGCACAGGTCTGGAACCCGACAAAGTATGAAACACTATGTCAGAGTGGAATGGTTGTTGTTGTTGGCCTCCTTCGGTCGATGTCGACCATGGATGTACATCACAATCGAATGAATTTCATGTTTTACAGCTTTTTGAATGACTAAACTGTCCGATTCGAGAGGAACAATCTCTCCCACAGCGCTGGCAACAAAAGTTAGATCTCGGTTGTATTGCATCAGTTGCACGCTGGCGGCGTGATCTGCGTTCAGCAGCCAAGAGATGTGTCTGCTCCTCACCAGCTTACAGGCGACGCTTTACACAATGCCTCCAATGTGAGCGGTCAAGAGCAAGTTCTTCCCAACTCGACGGGTCGATGCCAAGAGCTTTCATATCTCTTTTGCAAACGTCTTTATACCGCAAGTGCCGTCTGCACAATGGTCGAATTCCTAATTGCAACTGACCATAGAGTAGATCTTTCGGAATACGACAATTTTCCATTCTGTAGTGGAATGGTAATTGTTAATAAAAAGAAGAATAAGGGGATCCATACTGTCATGAAAAGTTATGTTGGTGGCCATATATGTGTCAGTAAGCGAAACAGCTCAACAAACGCACAAGGTAAAAACTCAATCATTGTTCTTCAATGGCAATAACTGAAGAAAAACGGTCAAGGTTACGGGTGATAGTACAGTGACATAAAACGGAAGCACATCAATGAGATAAAGGAGAGTAGAGCTCACCGATTTTTCCAACTCCGTTGTACCGACTGGTTCCATCTCGAGGACTTTCTCGTAGTAGTGAATAGCAGCATGGCCGAGGGCTGAAAATGGGTTAAAAATAACGAGAATCAGATCAAGCGAGAAAGTTCCGTCGTCAATCGAGTCTGCTAGCGACTTTGCTTTTGTCAGTTATAAGAAAACAACAACCGCAGCAATAGTCGCCATCACCATGATCATCACACACAAAGCTGGATTCTAGCACAGTGCCACCCAGCCATACTGCAGCTGAGCTCAAAGACCTACACACAGGACTACACAAATATGACACAAGGAAAATGACAGCGAGATATCGAATGCAGCTCAAAAACGATGGAAATTCAATCCAACGCCATGATAATTGAGTAGTACACAAATAATGAACAAATGCTCATCGGCCAAACCAATACTAGCGAAAGAATAGTTACTTAAATGGAATATATCCTAGAGAGAATAATCTATAATACCGTTCATGCAGCTGGATAACAATTTATTGCATTCGAGCATGACCCTCCAATGCTTTAAATCTAGCGCTCAAGCATAGAATGATAGCGATATTCGAACATATTCGCCGAGGTCATTTGATCGAAAACTGGCCTCAATCAGCTGGGCAAGGTGTTGGGAGACACGAAAAAACAACAACAGAGATCGTGGTTAAAATAAGCTCGAGTTGCACCTATCATGCAGTCACCGAAAAACAGAAGGAGACTTGAAAATAGGCTAACTTGAAAAGTTACATTTAGTTTGGGAGAAAAAGAAACCATTGGGTAATTGATAACTCACACAATTGTTGGCATGCCCGGGCAATGTTGAAATAAACTTCTTGGCAGTGTCCACGAACACGGCGGTACTCACCGAAGAACCCAAAAGACTGTAGAATGTAATGAAAGAGAGGGTGCGTGTGTTTGAAAACTAACAGAGGATACATAAAAGACACAAATGAAACGATTGCGAGCGTACCTGTTTCCAATACAAAGTGATCAAGATCTTTCAAAGCGGAGCATATATCAATAATCCATAGTGTCGCACAAAAGACAAGTATGTATGTATGTATGAAAGCACAAGCCTGATCCAGGCAAAGTGCCGCACAGTCAGAGACTGCACGTGGGATGAGATACTGTCAGGTTGCCCAGGCCAAGACAGATACGAAAAAAGAAACAGAAAGAAAATAGTAATGGTAGTGAGATACCAGTGTGTTTCAGCATGCAGCTCACTACCGGAGGCCAATCAATTTAGCACGATGTTAGCCGCGCAGCACAGAAATACTGCACGATTGCACGTCCGTGCACACAAAAGACAAGACACCACTACGTCAAAAGTAATGGAAGACAGCATATTGAAATCGCGCGAGACCGATCAACATCGTTTTGTCTAAACATGACGAAGCCAGCGAGAGTCAGACTCAGTACTTTTAAAATCACGTATCTGTCTAGGCGTTGGCAACCTGACAGTATCTCAGCCCACTGTGCGGCACTTTGCCTGGTTCAGGCTTGTGCTTTCATACTTACATACATACATACATTCAGTGGGAGATTTTATACCCCGATGGGACGTAGCACGACAACAAGTGTTCTCTACATTGTCTCATTTAAGTGGAGCATAACATTTCGTTGCGAGTTCGTTGTCATATGGATAAACGGGTTTAGTACTAGTAAAGCAATGAAATTTAGAGTGGTCAGCTTCCCTGCACGTAGCAACCACAACCGATATCTCGGTGTTTGACATCATCCGTATGATGACGTTGAGCGAGATTAGTAGCTTCTTCACCCACTCAATATATTGAACAGGAACTATGGTTAAACACCGCTCAACCATACATTGCGAGCCGAAAATACTCGAAATCCACGATAAACAACAAATGGAGTTATGCACCGGAAACCATCTAATCCAAAAGTAAATAACCTGGAAGAGAGTGTACAACAGTAAGCGCGGACATTATGAAACACACCTGAAGAATAGGCGCATGACGTGATGAAATGAAGCGCTGTAAGGCGATGGCTAAGAAGCAGACCCCCAAGAGGAGAAGCACCAATGGGTCGTCAGGATTCGTCTCACGAATGCCAATCAGACGGGCTGAAGGAACAAAAATGGCCCAAGTCAAAAAATGCGACACGATGAAAAACACACAGGAACAAGGAATCGGGCAATTACCGGTAGCGAATCGATAAGATCCACGAGATATACACTCATTAGTGGACATGATTTTGAGTGCCAGGGTACTGCTTCCCTGAAAGAAAAGAAGAAAAAGGAAATAACGAATAAAAATGTGAG
Organism: Atriophallophorus winterbourni; assembly: GCA_013407085.1. Lineage (NCBI taxonomy): Eukaryota > Metazoa > Platyhelminthes > Trematoda > Plagiorchiida > Microphallidae > Atriophallophorus > Atriophallophorus winterbourni. The sequence goes on from JACCGJ010000104.1 coordinate 41,465, forward strand.
GAAATTCACTCTATGCTGTATTCTATGATAATCCGTCCCATCACAAGGATGATACAAAACACAAATTGAGGCTGATAATAATCTGAGCCAAATGACATTGAAACAATCTCCACGTGGGTTTAGATACTGTCAGGTTGCACATGTCTAGACAGAAATGAAAGGGGAAATAGACAAGACAGGGAGAATCCAGCTTGTTTCCGTATGCAGCACACTACGGCGGTAGCGAATCAATTCAACTCGGTGTTGCCTCCACATCGCACGATTGCACATCCGCATTAGGCATTGTGGGATTGAAAGTGACGTTTTCCCGATGGGATAATTTAAAATAAAGTACCAGCAAACGATTCCCTACAGAGACCGTTCGGTAGAAGCATGACATTCCATTGTAACCACAGCAGGAAGCATTTAATTGTATAGGTTACGCTTGAAAAGCACCAGCATTATATTGAAAACAATCCAATACTTTCACAATCAGGTGCTCTTTAAAGTATACGGCAACGCCACCGGCAGATCTCGAAGCTGCTTTGTCATTTCTGAAAAGCGTATAGTGTGGTAGCGCGCACTCCATATCAGATATATCAATTAATAAGGAGGATTCCGTAAGAGCAATTATGTTTGGCTTTCGCCGACAGACAATTTCATTAACCCGTAAAGTTTATTTCGTAGACTCCTCGCATCGAAACACAACACTTGAAATCTCTTCACAGAAGGATTAACTAGGGTAGGATTGACAACGGCTTCCAACGAAAGTGCGGCCTCCTCCTCACTACCCGAAAATCCACAATATGGAGATCTACCTCGGCAGCTTTTCTACGTGCTCGTAATTTTTGGGTGGCTGTTTTCATTTTAATTCTATCCTGAAAAGACAGTTCATGTAGTATCTTTAACGGCTCTCCCTTAAGACCATGAACGCGTCATAGTACCATCTTGACTTGCTCATCCGAAGCTAAACACAATGCTCAGCGTCCGCGGTTTATCCTCCTCCTCCTTCTGGCCAAGTCGGAATGCATAAATAATGGCAACTCCTTCCTCCCCTCGATTAAATAGCTTTGAAAAAGTGGATTGTAAGGTACGCTATTGCTGTAAATCTATCTCAGCCGCGTCCCCAGTTTGCTCGCGAGCATTCATCATAACCAGGCACCGCTTCCGAGAATCCAAAGGTGGCTCCCTTGAGACTGGAGATCCAACAACATTTTCAATAGAAGGCATTTGTTTCACTACATGAAGCTGAGCCTCTATTTTACTCAATCGTTGTGCCAAGATTGCATAGCCCGGATCACTAGGTAGATCCTTAGATGTTACGTCTGCATAAGTTTTATTCATTCTTGACTGTTTAGAAATCGGTGTTGAAGGCGAGCAAACGGCGAGTTCCTGCACGTTCAATGTATCATCGATACTAATGCTATCTTGCAAACGACTTGTAGTTGAGGAAGCGAATGGCACGCAAGCTTGTTTGTCCTCAGCTAAGGTTGAGTCACTGTCTCCTTCGTCGAGCACTTTTGCGGTTTTAGTAGATGCAGCTACAACTTTATTCTGACTACCTCCGTGGGTGACATTTGATGGTGGAAGACATATCTTACACACCGTGCGAATAAAATCGCATGATATCTTATGAAGCCATCGATATGTCTCTGGCTTCATTCCTCTGCATCAAATATGCATCCATTTGAAACATATATCACATTGGACAGCTTTTGCGTTATCCACAACCTGTTTAGAGCATACAAGACAACAGTCCCCAGAGCGAGCAGCGGGGCCCCGATTCCCTTGGATCTTCGTTGCAGTAGGTGCTATATCATCTACTTCTGCGGATCTTCTGGTCATAGCCATGTTGAAATCCGTTGATAATCAAACAAATACAATAACAAAAGATTCGTAAGAAGCAAAATTCCACGTTGACCTTCAAATGTTGCCGACTTCAGTTCAGTTCAATTTGCCATCGAAAAAATGTAGCTCATCCGATACATCCAAAATATCTCAAAAGTGAAGCGATACTGGATTGATCCTTTTCCGCTTCCTCCTCATTATCATCATGGAACATATGTTTGGAATAAGACAGTGCGCGCGCCACAGGAAACCGGAAAGGCAGACAAGCAGCCAGGTAAAAAGAACACGGAAAAGCGGGGATATGCAAGCGCGAAAATAGCAACTTGTTTTTGTAGTTTCACTGCATGCAAATTTGTGATTCTTGGTTTTTATTTCAAATATAATTAGGATACAGGATAACAAAATTACGACACAACTACAACCGAACCACTGACTTCACTAGGGAGATAGGGTTATAACGAACTATCAGGTGGATCTTTTGGACCTCAGCTAGGCACCATCAGGTACAAACGAATACTCGGCGTCGACCGACAGGGAGCGGCACGATCGATTGTATAATAAGTACGTGGGAAACATTGTGTTGTAAGTTATGAAAATAGAAACCACAGGGGCTTCAAAGTGCAAGCCCTGATAACGACTGCGTTGTCATTCTGAGGTATACGTAACCTAAGAATACTTTCAGTACCTCATAAACAAACAAAACATAACAAAAATCGCTCGTGGCATATGTGATGAAAAAAGCATATAAACAGGGAAATCCTATTCAATAGCACGTGTAGTAGGAGTCCAGGCGGTTGAACAGAATCGGCTGCATTAAACATATGATGGGATGATTCGTTCACATAACAACCCGAGACGAGACTGTCCATTTCGCGAAAAACTCACCTTGTTCAAGAGCCGCTCAATAGATCTGAATTTTTTAGGATCTCGAGACAGCAGACACGACAGGTTGAGTAAATTCCAGTATTGGTTTCTGTGTGACCACTGGAAAAACAAAATAAAATGTCTGCTATGAGATGGTTTGACAAATCGCCGTAAAGTTGAGCAATTCCGTTAAAGATGGCAAGTACAGGCGACAAAACAGTAAACATATCAATGGGTAAATGGGCTGGAAGTGGTTTGATAATGTATGATGAATGAATTTCCAAACTCTATGTATGATGTATGAAAGCACAAGCCTGATCGAGGCAAAGTGCCGCACAGCCACAGACTGTACGCGAGCAAAGATGCTGTCAGGTTGCCCAGGACTAGACAGATATGAGAATGAAAATAGAAACGGCAGTGAGACTCCAGCGTGTTTCCGCCTGCAACACAGTACCAAAGGCAAATCAACTTAGCATCGTGTTGGCTGCACTGTACCAAAGTATTCTCTGTTAGTTTTCAGACACACGCACCATCTCTTTCATTACATTCTACAGTCTTTTGGGTTCTTCGGCGAGTACCGCCGTATTCGTGGACACTGCCAAGAAGTTTATTTCAACATTGCCCGGGCTTGCCAACAATTGTGAATTATCAATTACCCAATGGTTTCTTTTTCTTCCAAACTGAATGTGACTTCTCAAGTTTGGCAGATCGTCGACTATTTTTCAGTCTCCTTCTTTTTTTGGGGGGGGGGGTGGGACTCGAGCTTATTGAAACCACGCTCTCTGTTATTGTTTTGTCGTGTGTCCCAACACGTTGTCCAACTTATTGAGACCAGTTTTCGATCAAATGACCTTGGGTTACTGTGTTCGTCAGTACTTTGTGTTGTGCGGCTAACATCGTGCTAAATTGATTGGCCAAAGGTAGTGAGCTGCATGCTGAAACAGACTGGAGTCTCACTATCGTTTCTATTTTCTTTATATTTCTTTTGTCATATCTGTCTAGGCCTGGGCAACCTGGCAGTACCTCAGCCCACGTGCAGTTTCTGACTGTGCGGCACTTTGCCTGGATCAGGCTTGTGCTTTCTACCATACCATACCGATACTGTACTGTATTGCACGAGTGCACATCCGTCTAAACGAGAAGCAACGACCTCACACATACAAGGCAGGATGAGCAGATAAGGCCGAATCAAGCGTGATCAGCAGACAGAATTTACCGGATGATAATACATTCTAAGGTAGTGTGTTCTGATACGACCTGTTAACTCGTAACGTCAGACGCATCACGGAAGGGAATTAATATAAGTTTTCAAAGAATGTAAAATAGTAAAATTAATAAAAACTTGTGTATAACTTTTCGTTTATCAAAGTATTGTATAAAAAAGAGTTGTATAAGTTGAACCCGGCAATTACAAGCCAAATTCAAGAATGGGAAATAAGGATAGCAAATGTCAACTTGGAGTACTGTATTTTCACGTATCAATGTGCTCAACATCTCACTGGATCCTGATCCTACTGTCCCTAAATGATGAGTGCAAACAACAAG
>JACCGJ010000104.1:46700-85278 GCA_013407085.1 Atriophallophorus winterbourni
CCAAACACCCTTCAACATCCGAAGTTGCTGAAATGATTGTACAGTGCTTTTGGGTTCATCGACTATATTAATTTAGGCATATTACTCTCCACACTTATTTTTGATAGATTGTAGTTGCATCGATTTCGATTTGTGTGAGCATCGATGTACTTATACTAGACCTTGTCTTATTCTTCTTCTTTCTGAGAAACGACAGAGGGCCAAGCTTTTGTGAGACGCGTAAAGGCATTTGTAAATCAATTTTTGCGTCTTAATTCTAATAGGCTATTCCGGAAGATCCAACCTCCTTGTTATTCTCGATATTTACCACAAATCAATAAGGAAACGGAGTTGGCTGCCAAACATTTCTCAAATTTCCTGAAATCGATTGATAGAACTCTCTTCGACTGGCAGTAATAAGCGCTCGAAGCATGTCATACTTTAAAGGTTGACTATTTCCAAGTTGTTCATATTGATAGATAAAATCAAATATCCTGATTACTAGACAGCTCAAAATCGATTGCCGATGATTCAGCATTTATGGCTCAAATTATAAACAAGCTCCAGTTGCTACTATAATGCCTCTCTTAACTATCTAAACAGTACTGACTGTCAATCGAAGCAAGAAGAGTATAATTGTTTCATCAAGATTCTACTATCATAACTTTCAAAAGGTTTCAGCTTGAACCTGTACATCACTCCGATTTTCTAGTTGTAACCATTGCGGATATTACCTCTCGACACATCAAGATTGACAAGCGGATTAACAAAGCAATTGCCATCTTGCCTTGGTTAAAGCAAGCTCTTCTAGATACATTGACGATAGTATGCAGCGTGTGGCTACTGAATTATCAACGATATGGCAATGACGCTTGGAACATTGACGCCAAACATGATCTTTAGGTACATGCGTCTTATTTGATATTTATTTGTCGCATCATGAATATATCGTGGACAACTAATCGTATGATGGAGTGCTTTTTGGAGCTGGTACATTAAAGCATGGCAATCTCACCAAAACATTGCCGCCTACGTTTATTGGATAAAATGTATCCATTGTAAAATGGTCGTTTCCGGAATACAATTTACTCTATGGTGGGTTGAAATCAGGAAGTAGACCGTTAAACAGACCGCATCTTTGATACAAAAACGTTTGCTATACAGGTGTGGAATTTATCCTATGTGTTTAGCAGAAATTTGTTTGAACGTTTTATTTAAAAGCATTGTTTAAAACGTCCATGCTGAGTAATAGAAAATCGTTCTCACGTTTGAATTTATATGACGCACACATGGCGCAGAAACCGGTAATCGGTTGAATAATATCTAGTGACGGGTAGAAACCTGATTAACTGATCTATCGCTGTGCGCAATGTTCTCCAGAATTGGACTGTTAAATAAATCAAACAGTCTTGCCGCTAAGCTTGGAGAAAAGTTGCATTATGACAAATGATTCAGCTATGACAAAACGAGACATCGGCAAAATAACAATAAGAATAGCTGCTGCTGGGAAGTTGAAGATGGCTTCAATATTACAGAAAAGTTGAAATGGTAAGCTCATTGTGCAGAATCAGCAAATAAGGCTCGTACGGAATTCTTAAGGCTGTATTCATACAGGGATTCTTCTATCTTCATTCCGCTATACAAATTATTTGTCCAATACAACATCGGATACCGTGTTAAATCCTGAGCTTCTTTCTTGATATGAAAATATAGCCTGCTTGGGAACGGTTCATTGTGATGTCACTGTGTTAGTTTAGGTTGAAAGATGTGAAATCTATGCGTGAAGACTCGAGGACCTCGATGTGTTCTCACTAAAGAAGCATCGACTTCGATTACACATAATATAATTTTCCATGATTCTGAAGGGTTTCAAGGAAGATTATATTAATAAATTACCTTTAAAACAGCTAAAAGGGTTAAATCAATGAAACATCTGAACTTTGGACCCGAGCAGCTGGTGCATGGGCACTTGTTTGGCAAACTTATTGTTCTTTATTTGGATCGGAAACAATACAGTTTGAGCTTCTTTGCGACAATAAACATGGATGACTTCTGCAGCCAAATTAAGCCTTGAGTGTAGAGGACCACCATTTCATCACTCCGATGATCAGGTTTATCCGTCTCAACAGGTACTTATCCAAAGCAGTCTTGAATAGATGATCTGATGGTAGAGACAGGAACTTATTCGTAAACGAGTTCCATGTGTTCAACACCCAGTGGATAGCGTGCTGGCATTGCCCAACTTAAGCATTCTAGGATTCTGCAACTTAAGGTCTTGTCCATGGGTCATCGACTCACCTACTAATCGGGAGAAGCGAAGGAACTCGTCGCCATATTGACAGACAAAGATCCGGCTTGTCAGGAGCAGATCAAACATTTCGTTTTGAATATTTTAGGGGTTAAGTTTCAGTGAGCTTCATCTATCTCCGTACGTGAGGTGGCGCATTGCAAAAATCATTTTAGTCCTCATACTTTGTTCGTTATCCAAAGAGTCACGTTTCACTTAAAACTGAGGAAATGCAACGGGTAACCCATATTTCAAAAACAACGGCTCAAGAACAGATCCTTACGCGACAACTGAGCTTGCAATCACCTCTGCATCAATGTCTACCCCTCCAATAACCATTGGGTTAGGTATAATGACGATGCCTTTGTGCGGCAAGGAATGTATTCGAACAAGCGTATTTGTACACAAGTAGACTCGTCAAACAATCACTTCTTTTACAAAATAAGTTTGCTGCGTTATATTGCCATGCAGAGTTTCTTAGTTTGTCGATTCTTGTCGTAAACGGTTAACAAATAGAATAAGCTTCTTGATGGTTTTCTAAAGCTAAAGCTTCAATTTAAAGTTGACGGTAATATAGGTAGTATGATGATATAAAAATAAACAAGAAATCTCTGTATATATTTCGACATCAAACATGGCGTTATGTGGGAGGGACGGGAGATTGCATGTTGGGTCTTTCCTTCTTATACTGTTTTGATGCCTGTTAAGTGTTCGCGAGATAGCACGTTTTAGTTGATGCCATTAGAGTGCCTAATGACAAACCGAATGTGACCGAAGTCCGTGATAAAGAGAAAGTTGCATTAATTTCTAACATGTTTTTTTTCATTTAAACCACAGCATTCTTCGCCAAAAAGGTTTTCTTTGTTGCACCCGTGATTGTGAAGTGCGAAATTACGTACGATATCAACTTTAGACGTAACTAATCCCGCTCTACACTCGTGTGTGACAAACTTACTACATATCTGATTAATATTACCATCACTTGATTGTTTCTCGAAACAAAATTTGTTTCCCATGTAAATTAAGGTCCTTCGACCTTCGCTGCTTGTACCATATTCAAGATTCGTTGCACTCATATAAATGACTTCTTATCTCAAATCTTATCTAAAATACCGTCACCACCGACAATCGACCCATGCAGATCAAGTGCCTTGGCTGACTTCGAAGTTACTGGTTGCTGAGAGACAATGTTCTAGCCTGGAAAGACCTGACAGTGCTTGGCCAGTTCAATTGTCAATTTCTGATCAGAAGTCTCCTCTGACCAGACAACATTGTTTTACTGTATATAACAATCGACCTTGATACACCACTTTCCGTTGATTCGTGTTTCGTGATTGCTGCCATGTACCTTCGTGCACCCTTCTGACTACCGCGATAAGCCTTTCATCTCCTGTGTCTTTTCTCCAACATTCTTGAGGACATTATTGTAGTGGTCAGTCCACTACAAAACAATCGTTTCTTTTCCAGTGTTGGAAAATTCCGTTGTAGATTGAATAGTTACGTACGCTTATTGAACCGGGCTCTCTGTTGCTTTGATGTAACAACCGATTTACTAAGAACATTGTTGAATCTGGGATGCAATTTTAAAACGTTCTTATGGTCTAAGATATGTGAAGCTAAACATTTGTCACATAGTTGTAATAAGTTTGGACAACATTTAGAATGTTTAATTTTCCTCAAGCGTTGCAACGAAGCGCAATATTATGTTAAGCAATCAGTCCAATAGGTAGTAGTTTTCAATTCGTTTAAGCGGTATCTGGCATCTGTATTAAACAGTATAACATTTTCGGATAATAAACATCTTTGACACATTTCAACAAATTTGCAAGTTCGTTAAAGTATATATTTGTCAATATTTGAAGTCCTTTCGATATAGATAAATGGGACAGTTGTTAGTTTCAGGAATTTTACATAAATTATATCGCTTCGAAACCGATGTTTCAGTTTACATGATAATGCTGATATTACAAAGAATAATATCTAAAAAATTTGCGAACTTTTATATAAAATTTTATAGAGTTTGAAATATTTTAGAATCACGTACTGTTTTAATTTTTTAAACGACGGTAACGTTTTTAGGAAGCTTATGCAATTCAGCAATTATAGAAAGTCTATTATATATGTATTATCTATAAACGCCTTGGTAAACATGGTAGCGTGCACGAGCCAAAATAAAATTAGCATGCGAGTTTACCCCGGCGAAGCATTCATGTGACGCCTTCTTGTTTGAATGCGTAAGAAAACGAAAACTCATACTTCTTTACCAATTAAAATGTACGATAAACGTAAGTTGATTGATCGAGATTATATGTAGGCTGAGGTGTTTGCCACACAGTATGGCTCCATGTTTACAACGGAAAATAGTCAGCCGACATATTTGAGAAGTCAGCTGAATTCTCCGAATTATTTAGTGATTCATCCCAACGCAGTACAATAATGTCTAGAAATGCTTGTTATAGCAATATTTCCTGACCCGAATTCAATTAAGCCATATCAGAAACTCTTATGTAACATAGAACGCTTCGTTGACCCAGATATTTCAACTTTCCATGGATGACGATTAATTGTCTGAATGCTAAAATCAAGGAATCATCTAAACGTTGTTGAAGAAAGGGAATAAAAGTCTATTAATCAGCTATTGATATATTCAATTACGGAACTGTGAATGGCGAATGAGTTGGAGAGTTTCACGTTTAAATCTAAAAGCTTTAGCGCAGAACAGCATGGATTCGCCAAACATTAGTCATGTGTCTCGAATCTTCTGACAGCGCGTGAGCAATCGTGATGAAATTTTCGATAATTTTAGCAAAGCGTTCGATTGCAAACCACTTGGTTTACTTATTGCGTCGCTGAAGGCATCGAATATCCACGGCACTTTGCTTGAATAGATTTGGGTTTTTTGTGTGAATGGACAAATTAATTTTGCGTGAACAAAGCTTATTCCGTAACTACATATGGGACCTTCGGTATCCTGAAAGCGTCAGTTGTCGGTCCCATTCTGTTCAAAGCATTTGCTAATGATTCACCAACCGTGATGTAATCAAAGTGTTTGTTATTTTTAGAAGATCACAAGATATGGACATTTTAATCTATGCTAGCGCTATGCAAAAGCCTGCAGGAACACATCAACAAAATTCAATAGGGCTCTAAGGAGTGGTTACGCCTGATAAACGACTGAAAATGTGCACCTCTTCCAGTGGGATCTGGTCGACCGCATCTATCGTTACATCGAAAGCGAAACTGCTCGTCCGGGAACTGATGAAAAAGATCTTGTTGTTATATTTTCCAACTCATTGAAATCCATATATGGCACTTCGAAGAAGAAACTAACCAGTTTCTAAATAAAAATTGTGGATCTTTATCTGTTATAACATCTTATACGGTCAATTTGATATACGGCGTTATGGGGTATTAGAAGCGAACATGTCAACGGTTTCTATGAAGTGCACCTTTTCCATCAAAATAGTACGAATACAAAATGCCATCCCGGGAACAGTCTTTGATGCAGAGGAAATTTAATTAGTTACCAGACTGGTCCAAAAGGTAGCAACCACCGATAAATCGAACAAAATTTTCATATATATTCACATAGGACCCGGTTTGATGAGCGGGACATAAACAGGACTTACAAGTGGGACGTCCGGTTGAACCTTAACAAGTGCCATATCTTGTTAGCACTGAGTGATAAGATTTCCTTTACTTTTTGGGAAATTCTTTCAGTGTTGACGACGGACAATTACTTGAGGATTTAAAAGTACTGATTATGACTGCCTTTAAATGGGCGGACCAATGTACCACGCGGCTCAGTGTGCACTCCAGGTAATTTTGTGACTTAAACCAGTTTTATCGAGCAGAAGACCTGATGTTTCCCTGCCACTTCAAAAGGCGTCAGTTCAGCCGTATCTTGGATATTCTATACAGGCTTAGTGCCCTCACAACAAGAATGTTATCGTTTGAATTGAAAGCCTACAGCGTCTTGCAGTTCCCATGATTGACGGTCAATCAGCGAAGCCTTACGCTGCACGCCTGAATTCTCCAGATCTTTTCTCCATTAGGCGACACCATTTAGAAAGTGGCTTAATCGAAACTTTTCAGATATTAAAAAGGTTAAATGGAGTTTTGATGAAAGACCTCTTTACCTTAAGTTTAGAGCTTCGCACCAGGGGCCATTCACTGAATCTTGATATGAAGCTATGTCGGCTAGAAACTCGGAAACACTCTTTCGCCTGAGAGTGATAATCCTCTAGAACTTTCTTTCAGAAGAACTTATGTCCTAGAGTTTCGTCTTGAGTTCCACGCAGGGTTCGGACCGCAGCTGTTGTGTGCAATGTCCTGAATACACTCCCTAATAGCTATGCAACCTAAGGAAGAACATAATTTTAGGCGTTATCCTGAAAAGAAATTAAATGTTATAGTTTTCTGTTTTTTATACATGTTCTACTTCAGCTGACCTTTCATTGTGCTGGTGAAGAGAAACTGCTTTTTTTCTCGTTTAGTTATCTCGGTGCTCTCTAAATTATATCTGAATAATCTCTTGACTACGTAATAGTCGTAGATTTAAAACGGACAGAAAGGAAAAATCATTTAACCGTGATAGGTTCTTCTCGGCAACTTTCAACCAGAAAAACGTTTTAACGCTCGATTTTCTCGTTAGCCACTTACTGTACAGTGCAAACTGAACAGCAAGTTTCATATTTATAAAGGTCAACGTGCACGTTTGCTTCTGACGATATTTTGGGAATTCTTGTGGATATCCGAGCTATTTCAAGATTATCACAACAAATTTTTTTCTATTTTCAATGGGTTTGAACATGGTATCAACTTGTGAACGTAGATCATGCAGCTTTGCCTGAAAGGAAGCCTCAAGAGAATGGAGGCTCCGCTGCTCACTCTAGAGATTCTTGTCTGATTTGTTCGAAATAGGTCGCGAATAACGATAAAGCCGTTCAATGTGAAATATCATCAATGTGGATGCATATTTGATGTGGTGGAATGAACCCGGAGATGTATCGTTGGCTTCAGAAAAATTCATGCGATAACATTCGCACGATATACATTTCACCGACTGGTTTTAAGCTCGCAGTTACTGAGCTAAAGTTGACACGGCATCTGCTAAGACCTTTGAAGGTCTTGATGGGGGATTTTGAATAGTGGCTCAACCACAGAGGACGACAACCACCACACATCTTTTGTACAGCAAGTTTGCGTGCAATGTGGATATGTACGCAATTTTGCCGAAGTTGCTTCCTCTCCTGTACTAGGTTCAAAAGATATAGTTAGTATTTCCGGTGCAACGAACGTTTATAAACCCTAAGAGGTCCAGTAACTACCTCAGCTGGACAAATCAATTAAGAACAAAAACCAGAGCTTAACCACTGAGGAGAGCAGAATATCCTGCATCATTCTTCACAATGCGCCGGAGCAACCAGGTGCTTTGGCGATAGACAGGGTTAAACAAGAACGCGAGTTTTTAAACTCTGCTCTTGGCCCCCTTTTCAGCGAAGGGGAAAAATGTGTAACGGTACGCACAGCGTTTCGTCTCGGTTGCAGCCCAGCGCCTGGTGATCGCCTTAGACCGTTGAAGATTGTGTTAGACACCGCTGAGCAAGTGATTTACTGCTAAAGAGGGGTTACAGGTTGAATGGTAGTGAATATCGACTCCTGCGTGATCACTCTCCGGAAGATAGTGTGAAAATGCGAAGAGCTACTCAGGAGATTAACGAGCGCAGAGCCGCAGGTGGAGCTAACTTACGCATTGTGGATTTTCGGGTTGTGAAGACGAAGCCAAACGTTCGTTGGAAGCCTCTAACGAGAGGCATTTGGATGGATCTGGATCTTCAAAAGTGATATATTTTAATGCGAGGAGTGTGAGAAACAAACTGGATGAACTCTCTGAGCGGATTAGAAAGGTCCCTTCAGCGATCATTGCGGTGACGGAAACCTGGCTCTCACCTTAGTAGGATGATCACGAGCTGGCCCTACTTGGATATAGACTCTTTCGCTCCGATCGAACAGACGCAAGAATTGGTAGAGTGGTTGCTGTATACTTCAAATAACATATTTCCGTCGCAGAGTTGGCTCGTTTCCAGCAGACTGTATGTATGGGTGACAGATTAGAGAGTTTTATTAAGGGGAGAATAGAACACTTTCTTTTCAAGGGTGCAAGCGTTGGTGTCCACCACAACATGTATTTACCAAAAATCGCTCATGCGTGAGTAATTCACTCCTGGCGCGAGAAATTTGGTGTACTTTGACTGATTCTGGTCAAGCGGTCAATGTGAGTAAAGCGTTCGATCGCCTGCCTCACCGCCGATTGCTCGTCAAGCTGGAGGGTCTAGGTATTCGAGTGTGTCAACTTAAATGGATCAAGGCATTCATTTCAGGGCGGTCAAACAGTGAAGAAGTAAATGGAATTTTGTCTTCAGAGATGATAGCAAACTCCGGAGTGCCGCAATGATCTGTCCTTGCCCCATTGTTATTCAAAAATTGTGTGAATGTCATTCAGGATACGGTAGCCATCGATTGCTATTAATTGGCGAATGATCTGAAATTGTGGGCCTCTGTCAGCAACAAGCAACTGCCACAAGCAACTGCAACAAGCAGTTGATGACTTAGTCAGCTGGACACATGGCTGGTCACTGCCTATAAATTAGGACAAGACAGTAGTCATGCGCATATACTCCGATGACACTGCTGGTGAATGCTTTATGGGAAGTTAGCTTATTGAAGCGGTGATGGTCGGAAAAGTCTTAGGGTTTCTAGTTATGGATTCCTTGAAGTCGAAGGCTGACACTTGTCGGCGAATAAGCAGCGATACCAGGATTTTCTGGGCGATTCGGTGTTTATTTGCTACCATTACCCCACAAAAGTTCCAGACACTTCTCTCCGCGTATGTCCGTCCTCTGATACAATATGGGCTACCAGTTGCATTTACTTAGTCTAAGGGCGAATGCGATTCCTTTGAGAGAGTACAAAGAAGGGAGACTAAGATGGTTCATGGAATGCGCCACCTCGCGAACGAGGATAGAAGGAGCCTACTGAAACCTTGCCCCCCAGAACTTCGAGGGGAATGGTTTGACATGCTCCGGGCACGCCGTATTATAGACACGAGTTCCTGCGGTTCTTCCGCTTAGTAGGTGAGTCGAGAATTCGTTAACATGACCTTGAAGAAGAAGAAGGCTTTATTCGTTAATACAAATTTTCAGCTTAACAAATTAATTTAACCACACAAGTTTTTAATGTGAATAATGAATATGACAAGAGAGTTGAAGTTTAATTGGAAAATTTGAGATTGTCCGTCATATTCAATTCCAAAAAAGCTTCGATTTCGTCTAGACCGGTATTGAGCGTTGTGGTGAAACTTGACGAATTGTAAAAATTCACATGCACAAGTTTTCTTTTCCATTTTTCTGACCGGCGCAGCAAATCCCCCATTTTTTAAAAATTACGCAGCATTTGAAGCGTGCGGGTCATCTAACGTCCTTCGATTACATAGAAATATGTTGAGAAGTTTAATAAAACAAAAGGGTTACATGTTGATTTAAAAGAATAAAAATGCGTAAAAAAATTTATTTGAGCACGGCCGATTCAAAGACACCGCGCAGACCTTAAGTTGCAGAAGCATAGGAGGCTAAAGCTGAGAAATTCAAGCACTCAGTTCATGCGGGTGGTGAACAATTGGAACTCTCTACCGAAAGGGCTCCTGTTTCTACCATCGGAACAGCTTTTCGAAAGCGCTTTGGATCAGCATTTGTTGAGATGGATGCACCTGATCCCCGGAGTGATAAAGTGGTGTTCCTCTACTCTCAGATCTTGTCTTGTCAGCAGAAGTCAACCATGTTTATTTTGCTGTAATCAAGCCTTAACGGGATTTTATCCCTTCTGCTTTGGATTCAGAAGAAGAAGATTATTGCGCGTTGCTGTCCTTCTACTATCCGGTACATCGCCTGGCACCGCGATCATCAAAGATTGCAAACGAAGAAAAAACAAAATTACCTTTTGGCAGTGCATTGAATATAGCGCGGTGCTCCCTCAACTACATTCTCCTAGTCCTACGACCATCAGAGGTTCCAAACAGAGAAAAAGGATTGACCCTTCGGCAGTGGTGGGTGCTTCTCCGCAGCTTTCCACCGAAAGAAATTCTGGACGCTCAATTGGCTTGTCATATGCCTACTGAACTGAACCGAACTGAATTAAACAGGAACGCGAGTTCTTAAATTCTTTTCTTGCCCCCCTTTTCGACGAAGGTGGAAAGAGTGTAACGGTACGCACAGCGTTACTTCTAGGCCGCAGGCCAGCGCCAGGTGATCGCCCAAGACCGTTAAAGATTGTGTTAGACACTGTTGAGCAACTGACCTTATTGCTAAAGAAGGGTTACAGGTCGAATGGTAATGAACTTGGACTCCTGTGTGATCTTTCTCCGGAAGATCGTGTGAAGATGCGAGAAGCTACTCAGGAGATTAGCGAGCGCACAGCCAAAGGTGAAACTAACCTGCGCATTGTGGATTTTCGGGTTGTGTGTATGAGGCCAAAAGTTCGTTGGGAACCTCTGACGATAGTCATTCGGAGGGATCTGGATCTTTGAAAGTGATATATTTTAATGCGATGAGCTTGAGAAACAAGCTCGATGAACTCTTTGATCGGATTAGACTGGACCCTCCAGCGATCATTGCGGTGACGGAAACCTGGCTCTTACCTGAGCAGGATGATCCCGAGTTGGCCCTTCTTGGATATAGACTCTTTGGCTCGGATCGAACAGACGCTAAAATCGGTGGTGGGGTTGCCTTTCATTTCCAACAACATATTTCCGTCGCAGTGTTGGCTCGCTTCCAGCAGACTGCCGGTATGGCTGATAGTTTATGGTGCCGTATAAGGACTGCAGCTTCATTTGCCACGACAAGTGTCGTTTATCGTTCTCTCAATACTCAGGCAGATACTCTTATATCACAGATATGTCAGTATGGTACATCCTCAAACTGCTTCATTATGGGGGATTTCAATGCTACTAGTATTGATTGGACTTCGCTAGATGAAGGTTTTGGGTCATTCGAGCGGGACTTTTCGGACGCTGTTGTTGATGTGGGCCTCGTGCAGCATGATTCCCATCCGACCAGAGTAGGCCCCACTGGGTGTGAGTCCATTTTGGACTTGGTATTCACTCCCACGCAGTCCGATATTAGTGAGCTTCGGCCTGAAGCTCTATTAGGCTGTAGTGATCATGCTACCTTTGTTTGGAAACGCAACACTGGCTGGGTACCGAATCTAATTCCCAGAAGGAATTTTTGGAAGACAGACGCGGGTAGGTTACGGGACGTTGCTTCATCTCTCGATTGTTTTTTCGATCAATAGGCTGATGTTGAAGATTATTGGCTGGTGATCCGTAATAATATTCTAACAGTTATTGAGGTGGCTGTTCCGTTGTTCACACGTCGTCGTAAGGCGAAAGGTCCCCCTTGGTTTGATAAGCAGATAAGGAAACGTTCGCGGCAACGTCAAAAGCTCTGGTCGATATTCGTGAGCCAGTAAAACGCCACTGACTATGGCAATTAACAGCAAGCTAGAAACCTTCGCGAGGCATCAAAACGAAGAAAACGTATGTTGTACGAGCAGCGATTGGTTGACGATTCTACTTGTGCACCAAAACGGCTATTCGCATACATTCGTCGCCGAACAAAGGCGTCGTACTATATTCCTAACTTGATAGATACTAATGGGGTAGACATTACTGAGGATGGTTTGAAAGCTTAAGCCATGGCTAAACAATATGCCTAAGTGTACTGTCTGGAAGACAGTGATCCCCCTTCTGTCTCTAATAACAGTGAGGTCCTGTCTGATCTTGATGAAGATGTAGAGACTGTTAGACTCCGGTTGGAACAGTTACACACACAATCCGCGCCAGGACCAGACGGTATTCATCCGATAGTTTTACGAGCACTAACAGAAGTGTTGTGCGTTCCGCTGGTCAGGTTGTTTACAAAATCTGTAACATTAGGGGTCTTGCCACAAGGATGGGAACAAGGTATTATTAAACCTATGTTTAAGAGTGGGGACCTTAGTAGTCCTGCTAATTACAGGCCGGTCACATTGAATTCTGTGATCGGTAAAATTTTAGAGAAGCTGATCAAAAGGAAAATGGAGCACATTCTTTTGGATTGTGGGCGTTGGTGTCCACAACAACATGGATTCACCGAAAATCGCTCATGCGTAAGTAATCTACTCCTGGCGCGAGAAAGTTGGTGTGCTTTGACTAATTCTGGTCAAGCGGTCGATGTCATTTTTATCGACTTCAGTAAGTCGTTCGACCGCGTGCCCCACCGCCCTGTTCTTGTCAAGCTGGAGGGTTTGGGTATTCAGGGTTGTCTACTCAAATGGATCGAGGCATTCATCTCAGGTCGGTCAAACCGTGTATAGGTGAATGGAGTTTTGTCTTCATAGATGATAGCAGGTTCCGAAGTGCCGCAGGGATCTGTCCTTAGCCCTTACTATAACTCACTATAGCCGATTCATTGCAAACTTTATTTTCATGATTATGGATTCCCGATCGGTCTCGAATATTTTCAAATAATGTCCTTGGCCCATTGTTCAAAATTTTCGTGAATGATTTTCCGGACGCGGTAGCAATCGATTGTCTTTTATTCGCGGATAATCTGAAACTGTGTGCCTCTTCCAGTTCCAGCAATGGACAAGCATCTGCATCTGCAACAAACAGTTGATGACTTAGTCAATTGGACACATCGCTGCTCACTGCCTAACAATTAGGACAAGACAGTGGTCATGCGCATAAACTCCGATGACACTGGTGGTTAATACTTTGTTGGAAGTAAGCATATTAGAGCGGTGACGGTTGAAAACGACTTAGGGATTCTGGTTATGGATTCCTTGAAGTCGAAAGCTGACACTTGTAGGAGAATAAGCAGCGCTACCAGGATGCTTCGGGCGATTCGGTGTTTATTTGCTACAAATACCCAGCAAATGTTTTAGACACTTTTCTCTGCGTACATTCGTCCTCTGTTGGAATATGGGCTACCTGTTGCATTTCCTCAGTCGAAAGGCGAATGCGACTCCTTTGAGAGAGTACAAAGGAGGGGAACTAAGATGTTTCATGGAATGCGCCAACTCGCGTACCAGGATAGGAGGCGCTCACTGAAACTCTACCCCCTAGAAATTCGAAGGGAAAGATATGACCTGATCCCGACACGCCGTATTTTTCTCGGCCAATATGGAGACGAGGTCCTCCAGTACTTCCGATTAGTAGGCGAGTCGAGGACTCGAGGACATGACTTTAAGTTGCAGTAGTCCAGAAGGCTGAAGCTGAGTAATGCGAGCACGCTATCCACGCGGGTGGTAAACACTTAAAAACTCACTACCAAAAGGGCTCCGGTCTCTACCATCTGAACAGCTATTCAAAAGCGCGTTGGATCAGCATATGTTGAGACGGAAGGACTTGATTCCCGGAGTGACATAGTGATGTTTCTCTACTCTCAGATTTTGCCTTGTCAGCAGAAGTCACCCAAGTTTATTATTGTGATAAAGCTTAAATGGAATTTTATCCCTTCTGCTTTCGATTCAGAATAAGAAGAAGAAATTAGAGCACCTTCTTTTGGAGTGTGGGCGTTGGTGTACACAACAACATGGATTCACCAAAAATTGCTCATGCGTAAGTAATCTGCTCCTGGCGCGAAAAGTTGGTGTGCTTTGACTGATTCTGGTCAAGATGTCGATGTCATTTTTATCGACTTTAGTAAGGCGTTTGACCGCGTGCCCTGCAGCCGATTGCTCGTCAAGCTGGAGGGTTTGGAAATTCAGGGTTGTCTACTCAAATGGATCGAGGCATTCATCTCAGGTCGGTCAAACCGTGTAGAGGTGAATGGAGTTTTGTCTTCATAGATGATAGCAGGCTGTGGAGTGTCTCGGGGATCTGTCCTTGGCACATTCTCATTCAAAGTTTTCATGAATGATATTCCGGACGCGGTAGCGATCGATTGTCTTTTATTCGCGGATGATCTGAAACTGTGTGCCTCTGTCAGTTCCAGCGATGGACACAAGCAACTGCAACAAGCATTTGAAGACTTAGTCAATTGGACACATCGCTGTTCACTGCCTATCAATGAGTACAAGACAGTGGTCATGCGCATAAACTCAGATGACACTGGTGGTTATTACTTTATTGGAGGTAAGCCTATTAGAGCAATGACGGTCGAAAAAGACTCAGGGATTCTGGTTATGGATTCCTTGAAGTCGAAGGCTGACACTTGTTGGAGAATAGGCAGCGCTACCAGGATGCTCAGGGCCATTCGGCGTTCCTTTGCGTCTATTACCCCGGAAATGTTTTAGACACTTTTCTCTGCGTACATTCGTCCTCTGTTGGAATATGGGCTACCCGTTGCATTCCCTCAGTCCAAAAGCGAATGCGACTCCTTTGAGAGGGTACAAAGGAGGGGCACTAAGATGGTTTGTGGAATGCGCCAACTTGCGTAAGACGATAGGAGGAGCTTGCTGAAACTATACTTCCTCGAACTTCGAAGGGAAAGATATGACCTGCTCCTGACACGCCGTATTCTTCTCGGTCAATATGGAGACGAGTTCCTCCGGTACTTCCGATTAGTAGGTGATTCGAGGACTCGAGGACATGACTTCAGGTTGCAGAAGCCTAAAAGGCTGAAGCTGAGAAATGTGAGCACGCCATCCACGCGGGTGTGAACACTTGGAACTCTCTACCGAGAGGGATTCTGTCTCCACCATAAAGAATTAATTTACGTAAAATCCCCAAGACCAACAAATGCTCCGTATACCTAGATCAGAACACTTCCGTTATTTTGAATAAATTACGGAAGTTAGAATCCGAATTGAATGAAATCCGAAAAAACAACTCTTTTGTTACACAGGTTTGCAAGACATTACAACCATTGACTATCCTCTTGGATGATAATTCAAATATTGACAAAGATATACTTTATCGAACTAATGAGTTCGTTGAATCAATTGTTACTGAAATTTCTCAAAGATACGTAAGATCTAAGAATGTTATCCTGTTTAATATAGACGATAGATATCCTTCACAAGATTTAAAAACTACTATCTGCTCATCTTATGGCTTCCCATTTGACTGCGCTTCGCTAAAACGCTTGAGAAAATTTAAGCCTTCGAGGTCTTGCCCAATCCTATTAGAACTTAGCGACAAATGCCTAGCATCACACATTTTAGCCAATAAGGATGTTTTAAAATCGATTCCAAAATTTAAAAATGTATTTTTTAAACCTGATCTAACGCCAATGCAACGGAGAACTAGGTTCCATAAACGTACCGTTACTACTCCATATTCCACCGAATCTTCCAACAATGGAAAAGAAACGATGGAAATGGATGAGGTGCCACAAGAGTTGAATGCGCCTCCAACTTCACCTTCTTCTGTGAATAATTCAACACAACCTATTATTTCACCTAAAATTCCAACTAAAATTATTACATCCCCTCACTTGAGGAAAAGAACCATCTTACCAAAGTTTCGACAAACTAGTGCGTTATTGCCTGCACCACCTCCTTTCAGGAATTCTTCAACTTTGACAATAGAAATACTCGGAACTTTAATTGTCGTATAATGCCTTATCCATTAGATCGGAACTTGGCATGGCAATTCCATCGACCAAGTCCGCAATACCCGAGCCCATTTTCGAATTATTACAACCCATCACAACACTTTTTTAACCATATTAACTGGTCCCCCGACACCAATTTTCCATATTTTAACTCATTTAACACTCACTCTAATATGTTCCCTTATTCAAGTATGAGAAATTTTCAAATCCCTCCACAAAGGCTTTTAACATAAACCAACATGCTCCACATAATAATCAAATACATAATAAGCCATTTTCTGATCATAGCCCCTCATCTCTTAGATTTATTCTTATCAATGCTCGATCCTTAACTAACAAGATATTAGCTTTACGTACATATCTTCTTTCTAATCCCGCTGATATTATTCTTATAACTGAATCTTGGACAAAACAGGAACAATCAGACTGTGAACTTCTGATTCCAAACTATCACATTTTTAGAAAAGACCGCGTTTCAAAACGTGGAGGAGGTTGCCTTGTTTATGTTCACTCTAACATCCAAGCTAACATCATCATTTCATCCGTCTTTGGTCATATCGAAGATTCTATCTGGCTGGCACTACCGGCTTTTGATCTCTTACTTGGATGCATCTACTATCCACCAGCTACTAGTTCCTCAACGCTTCAACGCTTGACTGATTGTTTCATAGAAGCCTCTGTCCACCCTTGCCGTTATAAATTAATTGCAGGAGATTTCAACATGCCTTCATTCAACCAGGTAGAATGCAAAGATATAAATCTTAATTCTTTTTCTAATACCATCAAACTATTAGGTTTTACACAGTTTGTTGATAAACCAACGCGCAATAAAAATATCCTCGACCTTGTCTTTACTTTGAATATCACACCTTCAAACCTGAACGTATCTCCGTCATTTTTTAATGGAGATCATAACATTATATCTTTTGAATTGAGTTGCAATAGCATAATAACTAGTGTTAAAAAGCCACATATAATTACTCACATAGATTGGAAAATCTTTAAAAACCTCATTAGAAACGAAGATTGGACTGAATTTTTCCTTTCTGACAATTTTAATGTAACCTCAAAAATCTTTCATAATAAACTTGGTGACTTACTACAGAAATCTACAACCAGACATGCTAGACAGCCTAAACTGAGTAAAGCTCATAAGTTAGAGAAACGCATTGCTTATTTGACTTCATATGCTCGTAATAAGCATGACATATCTTCCCTCTTGCACGCGTATGAACTTTCTGACAAACTAGTACAAATTATGAATCATAAACTGATTTCTGATGAGTCTACAGCCCTTAAGTCTAGTAAAAAACAGAAAGCATTATCTAAATTAATGAACGCCAGGGCATCGAAAAATTCAGATAAGATAAACTACATCATTAAACAGGACCAACATGGTAATAATTGCACAGTAATAACTGAGCCTTTTGCTATTTGCGAAGAATTTCTTTTATTTTTTAATGCTTCATATAATAACAACTCTTATCCAGAGGTAATTATACACCCCACATGCAATACGTTAGATGCAATTACAATTAATACCTCTGACATACGTAGAGTTTGTAATCAAGTTACAATCTCCTACAAACCTGATGAAACAGGTTTCGTACCAGCAATATGCAAAATTGGATCTGAAGACTTCTTCTTATTACTACTCAATCTCTTCAATACGTCAATCAAATCAGGAACTTTCCCCTTAGAATGAAAACATTCCGTTGTCATTCCGCGACATAAGTCCGGATCACTACATACAGTTACCAATTATCGACCCATTAATCACACACCACTTCTAGCTAGAATATTTGAGAAGCTTGTCAGACAGGCCACCCTAGCATACTTGACACCAAACTATTTCATATCAAACCAGCACGGATTTCTCAACAGAAAATCTTGCGTCACTTGTGAACTTGAATTTTTAAATTACGTGACACAATCACTAGATTCAAACCTTGGAGTCATAGTTGTATTCATTGATATTATGGAAGCCTTTGACAGGGTCCCGCATAATCTACTCCTCGCAAAATTATTTGCTGTAGGTATTACTGGAAACCTACTTTCGTGGTTCAAATCTTTTCTCACTGGTCGCAACTTTACGGTAGATATAAATGGCTACCGTTCAAGAACTTTGCTAATTCCAATCGGAGTCATACAAGGAAGCGTTCTAGGTCCACTATTCTTCTTGATATTTATCAACGATATACTATCTGTCATAACACATTGTAAGATCTTTTTGTTTGCAGATGATATAAAAGTCGCCATAGCCTTTCCATCTAACCAGACTAACGACTTTATATCAAAATTGAACCAAGACCTGGATGCTCTACTTCAATGGAGTATTCAAAACGGTCTTGAGTTCTCAACCAATAAATCAACTTTCATAAATTTCAACTGTATCATACCGAAAGATTCGATCATCCTAAATAATACACCATTACAACCAGCACAATGTGTACGTGATTTAGGTTATCGATATTCTGGATCACTTACATTTCATGAACAAATTTGCTACTTAATTTCTAAAACAAAAAAGAATATAGGTTTACTCCATAGATACATCTCTCTGCCCCAGTGCAAGCTGGAACTTTACAAGTTACATACACTACCTTTATTAGATTACTGCAACATTATATCTAGTAACATTACTCGGTCTGAAAGCTATGCTTTAGAAGGCATCCAACGTTCTTTCACACGATCCAATACCACCAGTTCGGACAAGCATTCATATAAGGAAAGATGTCAGATCCTAGGATTGGAACCATTATGGTTTCGAAGAATAAAACAAAATCTTATACTCTTTTACAGAATATTGAAAAAAGATATGATTGACATTGATTTACAATTAGATTTCAAAAACTCTGAAGTATATAATCTTCGACACAAAAACAAAATATGTTTACCGAAAATCCACAATCGTATACGAAAAGATTTCTTTATTTATACATATTCTCGTTTATGGAATTAACTTCCTAATAATATAAGAATGAGCACTTCACAAACTGAATTCAAAAAGCAACTCAACTCTTTTTTATCTCCGTAAAAATTAGGTAAGCTATTTCTAATTAATACAACTATAGATAATTTATACTTATACGGCATAAAAGGCTTTTAATATTTTTTTAGCAATAAAAATTTTAAAGTGACATATAACTTTTTTCTTGAGAATTTACTTTTCAGAATTGTTGAAATTCAACAAAATACACTCTCGCAATTGTTGAAAGGGCGATGCAACTCATATCTTCGTGACCCGATGAAGTAGAATCCTTATACAATAATCTGCGTTTGAAGTTGCATTTGGAACATCATACATGATACACAATTTTTTTTTTTTTTTTTGCGGTCCCAGAACTGACCCAAACTTATTAACCCATTTTAAACAATTACTGTCGTATTCGTTAAAAACATGAACCTTCATCATTTACTTTTTCCGATATTCTATCAACTTTATGTTTTAAACGAACTACCGTCTGTACAAATGTTATCAAACTATTTTTTTACGGTTGTTGACAAAAAAAAAATTTTTTATTTATGTTTGACCTTAACATTTGTATAACTACCGTTTTATTTGATGTACTTATTCATGAAAACAAATGATCATGCATGGCATGACTTGGTGTATCCAAGAATATACATTATTATATTATTATTATTATATTATTATTGGTGTTTAGCTGCACAATCAAAAACTACTCTCAACTTTTCCGGTTTCTTAGGATTGAAAACCGGATGGTGAGGCACATACCAATCAATATTCTTCGTGGCATTATTCAGAACGGGTCCGATATAACCAATCTCCAAATGATGTGCCATAACCTTGCTGTAATGCTCGAATAAAACACTATCGCGTTCAAATCGACGCCGCAAGTAGCTTAAGCGCCTTTCTGCTGACAAATAATTTGTGGTCAGTTTGCTTCCATCGGGCTTCCAAGGTAGCGGTACCTGAAAATGACCATCGATAATTTTCCATCCTTTTACGAGCGACAATGAATCTTCGTAATCGCGCGATAGTTCATTTCTTTCAGCGGATATGTCTGCAAATTCTGCATTGTACAGACGGTTGACACATTCATCAATGGACCCTTGCTCCAAGGAAAAATTCAAACACAAGATATCCTTTGGAGTTTGGCAGGCGGGCCCTTGTAGAAAACACCCCAACAGCGTTTTGGTTGCAAATGGACGGCGCCTGCCTCCTAAGCGCTGTTCCAACGCCCAATGTGCTTCATGGACATCAGAGCCCATGAGCACAGTCACAGGCTGATCACTAACATCAAGGAAGTAACGTCTTTGAAGTATGCAGGCCGTTCACTCAAGGCTATCATTGGACATTTTAATACACGCGGCAACTTTTCTACTGTGTAAGCCTCAAAGACGTAGATTACTTGACTGCCGTCAAACGAGTGTATTTTAAATTTCAAACGCGAACAAGTAAGTTTACGCTGATGACCCAAAGTGGTCAATGAAACTTGCGCCGGACTTTCAGGCATCCCGTACTGTTCAACGAAGTCATTAAGAATCAAAGTTGTATCAGAACCACTATCCAAGAAGGCAACTGCATTTATGAGCCCATTTGGAGTCTCGATCTTAATGGGTACAGAACCTAAGAACACTTTGGCACTGAATGCCGAATGGCTGCAATGAATATTCGTGGACGGTTTCTCTGCAGCGTGGTTGTAATGTAGAAGTGTGTAGTGTCGTTTACCGCAATATTCGACAGTGCACCACGGCTTGTATTTACATGACAGCGCCATGTGACGGTCGCAGACATAAAAAACAAACAGAGTTGCGCCTGGCGATTTCCCAGAGCGACTTGACATCCGATTCAATAAATTTCGGACAATTTTGTAACTCATGAGTTGCCTGACAAATGCTGCTACGAATACCTGGGACCGAAGGACGGCCTGGGATCCACCTGACGTATCATCGCATACGACGAGGATAACAAAGATCAAAGAACCAAAATTGACACTGGTGGGCGGTCATTTGAAGCTCTCCACCGGCAGAATTTCTGGATATTCGATTGACCTATCAGCCATTTACATTCCTATGCCAACAGAACTAAACTGAACTTCAAGTCAATTAAAGATCAATTTCAAGTTCAAGTTGCTCAGTGCTGGATTTTGCTCAAAGCCAATCAGGCGCCCAGATTTCCTTCGACAACGTGCGATTGAGCACTCGGCACTTCGATATTGAGTATATATTTCCTACGTTTCACACGTTCTTTTTTTCCGGATATCTGAAAAGTAAGGTACGGCTTCTCTTCGCCAGCACGGTGAGAAGTCGACGATTCAGGAACCAGTGCAAAACATTGGGGGAACATTATATGATGTATGAATTCACTAACCTAATCTAGGCAAAGTGCAGCAAAGTCATAGGCTGCACAGGGACTAAAATGATTTCGGTTTGCCCAGTCCTATACAAATATTAGATGCAAAATCGAACAATACTTTTTTTATTATTTGAAGTTTTTTGTAGATAGTGTGTGAAAACATGGTAGTCCATTTGGCGTCTAAGCACCTCTTAAAGCTCAACAAATTTGGGAGGTTTACTTAACAATCTGGGAGCTTATTCCTGGAGTTGACCACACGGTTGCTGTATAGTGCTCACGTGCCAACAGCCTTGGTATACTCATGAAAAGTTTAAGTAGTTCAGTGAGACCCTCCAGAATCTTTAAGGCTTCTATTAGGTCGCCTCGCAGCCGCCGTCTCTTTAGTGAGAACAGATCGAGGTCCTTGAGTCTTGACTCATTGTTTTGAACTGTCTGACCCTCAACCCTCCTCTGCGCAAGACGCTGGACACTCTCGAGTCATGCGATATCTTTTTTTAAGTTCGGCGCGAATGGTTGATCACAGTATTCCAAGTTAGTCCGCACGACTACTTTGTATAAGTGAATGAAGATAGAAGGTTCTCAGCATGACAACGCTGAGCGCAGTCTGAACAATTCTCTGCAAGCCTTGTTTGTTGCCTCGAAACATTGAGTAGACCACATAAAACAGGGACCCTTTTGCATATAGCTACTACCGCCGCTAGTTTCCAATAATCCAGTAGTATACACTGAAGTAAGGTAGCAGCAAAAAGATTGCTGATTGCAAGGCTGACTTTATTCGAGAGATGTTGAACAATACCCGGATGCATACCGTCGGACCCAGCTGATTTAGTTTTATCCAGCTGCTACAGAACTGTGGTGACGAGTACCTGATTAAACTCAACGGAGCTAAAGAGAGGGGCTCTGCACTCGTGAGTTTTTGAACGGTTATGTAAATCACGCCGATGTACATTGTAGAGGAATGCGTGCAAAGCATCAGCTTTTTCCTGTGCAGTCGAAGCCGTGTTGCCATCTTCAAGCACTAACGTATATATTTCTTCTCTTAAAGATCGTTTGGACTCAACATAGCCATTAAAAGCTTTCAAGTTGATTTTGGCGTTTTCGGCAAGTCTGGATTCGACGACTTATTCAGCTTTTCTTTGCAGCGCAACAGATGAATTTCGAGTCTGTATGTATTGCAGTCTTGATCTGTGAGTTCCAGAGAACTTTTAAGCCCTCCAGCTACGGGCACGCCATCTGATAGCCTTGCGAATAGGCGCGCTCCACCAGGGTGTTTTACTCGCATTTTCACTGGTTGTAAAGAAGAAAAGCTTCCTTGTAGTTTTAAAATGTGCCCTCGTATAATATTTTACCTGATTTCTACACTAGGTTCTAATTCGTCAGATTCCCAAATTAAACTCATTGATTGAGTTTGTAGTTGCGAATTGTTTATTGGACCAAAGTTGCGGGACATCTACACTTGATGACTAGGTTGCACAAAAGTCCAGTCAAAAAGAATTACAGCGTGGTCGCTCTTGCATATTGGCGGAAGGTATTTCATCCCTTAAATATCTCTTTCATGAGACGATAGAACCAAATCCAAAGTTGACGGATTTTGTCGTGACCCAAACGTTGTAGGTTCCATGGCATGCTGATGAAAGGCCCTGACCTGGAACCAGTCCAGATATTGTGACTCAGCTGACTCTGTATAAGAAAATTTGGTACGCCTATCGAGACATTACCCTTTTAGTACTTCCAAAGTGTCCCTCAGTAATTGATCGTCTAATGGGGAAGCAATTAGGATTCTTTAAGCTCATGCGAGTGCCAGTCACCCCTAGCAAATGTTAAAAATACCCGTGTTAGTTGGATTGTGTGAGAAGCAGTCTTTATCGATGTCTCACTGTGGGGAAGGTCTTCATTTATGATAATTGCCACACACCCTTCCGTAGCACCATTATCCCTATCATCATACGTGATCACCCGCTTTACAACAGCTACATATCTTTAAAGCTTGCTGCAAATTTCTCATTGAAACTCTCATCCCAACCTAAAAAACTCTCAAGTACAAACATCAGCGAACATCTACAGATTTCCGTCGAAATATTATTTTTACTTTAAAATAATCAATGATCGAAACAAAGTGGCCGTTTTAAATGGAAATTGCTCTCTCAGTAAGGCCTGTTCATCAAATTATACAGTTTTCCTTGTGTAACTGACTTTCCATCCCTGTAAATAAACTGACACAATTTGGAAAACGTCGTTTTAGTGATATACTGAAGTGTCCTTGAAGTACAATAGACCACCGAATATTCGCACATATTTAACTGTGTACTTGCCTAGAGCGTTCGTTTAGTATACGGTTCTAGAGCTAACGATATAATGGTC
This sequence comes from Atriophallophorus winterbourni, assembly GCA_013407085.1. Taxonomy (NCBI): domain Eukaryota; kingdom Metazoa; phylum Platyhelminthes; class Trematoda; order Plagiorchiida; family Microphallidae; genus Atriophallophorus; species Atriophallophorus winterbourni. The sequence goes on from JACCGJ010000104.1 coordinate 70,246, forward strand.
AAAATCAAAGTAAGTTTGAATTATTTGAATGTTCAAATCAGTAACGATTTCCATTGTATTAATTTATAATTGTAGGCAGTGTTAATACACTTCAACATCTCCATTGTTTCTGTTTGTTCAAGTTCACGATGCACAGGGGTGAATGTCAATAAAAGACAATCACGCGCCAGATTTCTTTAGACGGTATGCAGTTGAGTACCGGCACTTCGATATTGAGTATACAGTTTGTACGGTTTACACGTTCTTGTTTCCGGATATTTGAAAAGTAAGGTAGGGGTTCTCTTAACCAGCACAATGATAAGTAATCGATTCAGTAAACGATGCGATAATATGCGTAAACAATATAAATATATGCTTTTGTGTTTTTATTGAACAATGTTCGGACCATATTTAAAGGATGAGCAGAACAGAATGCCAAATTATCTTCTCCGCCTATTTGTGAAGAGCACGCTCAGATAGTTCTTGATAGTAAATCAAATAATGTTTCACAATCACACAACATACACACTGTTAATAACAAGTTAGTTGTTATCCATATATGAATTTAAAATTCGTGCTCCCTACTGCTGTTATTCCATATCCTCGTTTGACAAATAATTTGTTGTAAATTCATGCTATCCATACTGAGCCATAATTTACTCTCCTCAAACGCTCTAATCTTTGCGTTAAGATGTTTTTCTTCATTTGTTCTGGGATTACGTTGAAATCACTTAAAATTCTTGAAATATTTTTACCTGATTAAATGTGATCTCAAAGATCAGCAATGATAAATAAATTTTACATGGAAAACTTGCTCGTTCATACGAATATAGAGTTCAGTAAGACGCATGACACTAGAGAGCGCGCTTGTTAATTTTGTTGTACAATCCTTGGTCAGAGCAAGATAACAATATCCCACCTTACATGCAGGCTTGCAGACGGCACCATTTTTTCTCGTCAAAAAGAATGATTTTGAATATATGCACACGAATTCCGCAAGAACAAACACATACAAATTTCGACGATTTTCTTCACTTTTTAACGAACGTTTGGTAATTGATAATTTCACACAAATTACTGAAATGCAGTGAAACCACACCATTCGTGTGACTTATACTTGCCACCATTACACGATATCTTGTAAACCGTTTAAAAATTATAACTGTGTACCAGAATGCACTTGTATTTTACTGATCCACATTATTTCGATGTTGCTTCATGCCGTTCAATTGTTTAGTATAGCAACAGTATGTCATGAAGAATTTGTGTTAGGAGAGTAAGATTCATAACCTTTGTGGCAAATATTTTTGTCGTGCATAACCCATTTCGTAATAAATTCTGTGTTTTCAAAAAGAGCGTACTTTTGAATCTAAAAATGTCGAGCAATATCTTTCGGTTAATTAGAAATCAACATTTTGGCGAAAAATATATTTCATCAGCGATATTTCTATCTTTTGATGATGCTTGCTTGTAGACTTATATGAAAAAGGAATTTAGACTTAAAAGCCATAGATTATACTTGTTCCATTATTTCCTTTTGATTTTGAATTTTCGAGCGTATGAATCCATGTTACCAATATTTAGAACTCAGAACCACGACAACAGTGGTAAACATGATATAAATTATCTTGTAATGTAGCAACTTATAAGCTTCAGCTAGGACATCTTAACATCCATCGAGCAATAACTGTTTAAATATCTACTTTGTATTTGTATACATAGAAAATATGTTGAAATGTTTCGTCAAGAAAATATATGTATATAAGTGGAGTCATAAAACCATTACGCGTTATTACAGGTTTACATAAGTGGTCTTATTTAAATTATAGGTATAATTATTCTGTTTATGTCTGTTGCAGCGCTTTAACTTCCATTAAAACTATATTCAATGTACATACTTTTAGTGCTAAAAGTAAATAAGACGGTTTCTCTTATGTTATTCAGTTTCAGAATCTCCATGCACGATGCGAGCTGATTTCAGCGTTATTTTCACTCTACCATCATTTACATTCTTCATTTTTTGTCAAGCTGACAGCTTTCTACTTCACTAGACAACTGTAAATTAAACTACTGCAGAATTTTCAAAACAGCACAAAATGCTTGATATTTCACTTGTTAAGCCGAAGCATCACTTTTAAAAAACAGAAAATATTTCACAAGTGTCCAATGTATTTGCCATCACGAGTGATTGTTTTCGTTAAAAAAACCAACATACTATTCTGAACGGAGAACAAGTATACTTGATACAGTTTTGAACTATATTTTGGGTTTTATACATTAGGCAGTCTGCTAATTATCGAACACATTGTCTGGGAAAATAGCAGTATTATTGCAGGAAGAAATGTAAAAGTAGTGTGGCATAACAACATTTCGAAACACTCAATGCGACAATCGTAGATTACGAGCACTCCCCATTAGAATGCGACAAGCTTATTTGGTAACGTTTCGCTTCTGAACACAAGCTTCGTCAGACCAAGGATGTCGGTACGAACCGTGTCCAGGTTTAAATGGCATTTTATTGACCAATTCTGAGTTCTCTAAGATAGACAGGCAAGAAACGTTACCAAAAAACGTATTATAACCAATACATTTTAAACTTTCTTTTTATGATTATGGACTCCCGATTGGTCTCGAATATTTTCAAATACCTTGCGCCAAGTTTATATTTGCATCTTCACAAGGCTATCATTTTCATTGTCTTTTTAATATATATATATATATCTATATATTCTGAAATACGGTGATTATTTAGCGTTTAAGCAATGAAATTCTGCACTATCACATAATTTGAATTTTAAAGTAAGGCGAGGAAAACCACTGGAGCAAAATAAGTTTGATACCTTTACATATACATTCATATAAATGTCTCGAAAACGCTCCGCAATATTTATTTTTTGGAAATAGCTATGCTATTACAAACAAGTAGCCACCCTATTTTATTGATTTATTTACCTGACTTGAAGTGAACTACATTGCAGGTTGGGATTATCGGTGGTTCTGGACTGAATGACCCTCAAATAATCCAGAATCCAACTGAACGTTACGTGGAGACTTTGTTTGGCAAGCCATCCGATGCTCTAATCGAGGGAACCATCGAAGGTGTCCCGTGTGCTGTACTCGCTCGGTAAAACAACAACTTTCAAAATAATGTACATTGAAACGCAAAATATTGACGTTAAGTATTGATGTAATAGTGTTGTACATAGAATTGCGATATACATACATAATACACACACACATATATATATATATATAGATATATATATATATATATATATATTATCTTATATATATATATATATATATCACTATAGTATTCCGCTTTATTAGTTAACCACATTGAAGTGAACTAACCCTTAAAACGTTTAAAAAAAGTTCGGTTTTCATATTCTTCTCATTTAAGCTGAAGATTTCTGTGAACCAAACGTTGTATGCGCATTATTCAAAGAACATGTGTCATACGCCTAGTCCATCTTATTATTCGATACAAATTATTCTTAGAGAATCGGAATATTACCGTGCATACACAAACTTAGCCAAATGAATGCCCTAGTGTATTAGTGTATGAGAATCAACATGATTCATGACGCAATTTACTTGGGTTGGATAGTTTGAAAAACGCGTTACGTTTGCTCATTCAGGCGATCAATGATTTTAAACAAGTCATATTTCGAACTCGTTTATACGACCCAACTGAATTTTTACAATTAGTATTCGTTTGTATGAAGGTTGATTGATTGAATATAATTATACTTACCGTATTTTTCGGACTATAAGGCGCACTTAAATGTTCACACTCTGAACATTCACTATTAATACATAAGGCGCACCGGAATGTAAGGCTCACTGCCGATTTTTCGTAAAAATTATTGTTTTTATGTGCGCCCTATAGTCCGAAAAATACGGTACTCAAAATTACCAAATCCGATTCTTTCTAAATGTCCTGATCACGCCAAATCATTGGTGTTTATAACAAACTTTTACAGACATAACCGGAGCCATTCGATCATGCCTAGTGATGTGAATTATCGCGCCAACATTTGGGCTTTGAAGCAAGCTGGCTGTACGCATATTTTAGCTTCGAGTGCTAGTGGTGGTCTCCAGGACTATACACAACCAGGAGACTTTCTCGTCCTGGATCAGTTCCTCGATATGTCAAAGGGACGCGAATCAACGTTATATGGCGGGCACATGCCGAACTTGTTTGGTGTTTTACACATGCCGATGGCTAATCCATTTTGTGAACAAACACGTCAGGTTAGCTGTTTGTAATTCTCATCATCATTATGATCTTTACACTTTTACACGGGCAGAGAAAAGCCTCTGTTTTTAACAACGAAATAACAATATTTTAGTGCTCACACACCTAGCACTATAAAACTGGACAGTTGTGTGAATACTATTGATTGTATTGGGTGACACCGACATACACAAGTCTGATTACTTGATTGCCGGAATTATGAAACTTAGAGAAATTATAATTGGTTTGGAAACTTTCGAGAAAATACTAAATTTTTCAGACTATATTTTTAGTATTGCTTATTTTTTGTAAAATATTCGAATTCAAGAAGAACTAAGTCCTTCTCAACGTCATCGTTGTTATTCCTCCTTCGTTGGTGTATAAGTAAACCGGTATCGGTTGCGACGAGCTTTCAAGGGAGTAAGAGACATAAAAGATTGAATTATAATCATCGACGAATCGGCTTACTTTACTTTTGTGCGACTATCTCCTCCTGGAGGATGAGTCGGTTTCAATGAAGATTCATTGGAATTTGGGTACAAAGCGGCGTCCCCAGAACCACTTGGCGTTTGTTCGAGTCAGCTTCTCTAGCCTTTGCACAATCAAGTGCGACCTGCAAGGCAGCAGGGAGTTGCCAGAAAGAGGTGGTGTGCACCAACGAACCGTCTTCCAGACTCTGTTCCAGGTTTTTCTTCCCAAGCCTTTCCCGCGGTCGGGTATCCTGCAAGGCAGCGGAGGTTTAAAATCAGGGTTTTCCTTCCCTTAGATGAAATGCCCTCCCAGGCTAACGAGCTACATCTGCCCGAAGCAAACTGGTTTTCAGGCGCCAGTCACTCGCCTCTTCTTCTGTCGGTAGGAGCAGTTCCGCCTGGCTCGAGGAGCCCCTTGTGCAGGCCAGAAGCTGGACTTGGTTGTCAGAGGCTATTTAAGACGCGTGCCATATGCGAGCATTTTATAAACAGTGGGAGTTTATCCCCACTGTCACCCCGGCTATGACAACCTTTGGAACTTTGGGCGAATCGGCTACGAGATGTTGGGTTATATCACTGTGATTTAACAGCGAGTTTGAAGAATCAGTTTGCAACAAAATTTGATATGCAACGATAGAGCATTTAGGCCAAGGGTGAAATAAGCAATGTATGTTCTGCACAACCTCCAGTTTTAATCAAATCATAACTGTACCGGACTGTTAGTGGATAGAACTTACAACTCTCGTTATGACCCATAATTCATAGTGTCATTTAATGGAAATGTGAAGCGCTTGCTTTTCCTACTCACTACTTTCCGATTTGTTGTTTCTAGGTAATCATAAAGGCTGCACAAGATTTGTCATTCAACGTCTGGGATCGCTCTCAGGGCCCTCCACCCTCGCACTCCCATCCATGTGTTCACACGCACGGTTCATCTGTGACCATCAACGGGCCGAGATTTTCAACACGTTTCGAATCAAATCTCTATCGCAGCTGGGGTCTGGATCTAGTGAATATGACCTTGGTACCGGAAGTTGTTTTGGCGCGAGAAGCCGGTATCAGTTATGCAAACGTTGCTATAGTTACTGATTATGACTCTTGGAAATCAAATGATGAAAGTGTAAGTGATATAATTTTTATAAGTGTAAAGTAATGAAACATCGTACGGGCACCCTTGAATGGTCGAAGAGAATTCATTGGTCTAAACAATATTGGGCTGTAAGGATGGGCTCTAGAGTAAGGTACGCATATGGACATATATAGCACTTGCTGTTTAATTAATTTCGGTCTTAAATTATTCAAGTCATGGGAATTTGTTCTTTGAACTACGTTCTATTACGGCACAACAAGATTTTACTAACGGCATGTGAATGTTGACAACGGAAAATATTACTTTTCAGTTAAAGTCAGATTCTACAAATAAGTAGTATTTTATGTTTGAAAAGCGGCTCGAATCGAATCTTTTAGAAAGAAACAACGAGTCGCTGCGAAAATCGCTTTTCACTAGGCTACAACACTCTGCCATTATCAAGAGATTACTTTAAGACCCAAACATTTTCTAGCAAACCTGAACCCATTCGATTTAATGATATCTTCATTTGTGAGCACAGTTCGAATTCACTTTTATCGCGATGTTTACCGAACTCGCATGGCAGACTCCAAACTTTTCATCACGAAGCCAGATATCATCATCAATTCAATTCGATACAAACACACGTTCAAAAGGCTGTTTACATCGTAAATTATTCACGATTGTGTAGTTAAACGCTCCAAATGATCGGATGCTGAAGAGTCAATCGAGTTGGTTCTGTCATGGCTTTCGTTTGGCTTTCACGATTTGAGGATATCATTCAAGAGTACAAAAATATGTGTTGCCAAACTTTAGGATATCTTATTATTTCCACTTTGACCAGGTATCTGTCGGAGCTGTTCTAGGAGAATTTAAAAAGTCTGTCGAACGAGTGAAAATGCTGTTCGTCCGTGCAATCAAGTTGATTGGTGAACAGGATTGGACCAAAACACTCGAAGCGAATGAGGTGAGTGCTTCATCGAAATTGACCTTGAAAATTGTGCCTGAGAATGGAGGTGACGGTTTTCTCGATAAAAGAAATCGTCAAGTTGTTTTCAATGTACAAGCCTCGCGAGAATATATTCTATTTTATAAATAGCTTGAGTTATGGGCTCGAGACTACTTGCTCTGATCGACGAAACCAAAATTAGGGAAAAACCTATTCCAATTGAGATGCCCACATAAAAATTGCTGGTGAATGATCCTTTAACAGTCAAAATCCAAATATATAATTGCCAAATCTATTAATACTCTATCCTTTTGAGACTTCACAGGACTCGTTTAAAGGCACTTTCAGTTTGAACCTCGATAAATGCACAGTGAAACCAACGTATTCTGGTAGTCACATCCCCAGTAGTTACTCTCCACAACCGGTTTCTAGTTATTTGCCGTAATCAGGAAGAGGCGGTAAGATCAGGGTCAGTGAGCCTTTAAACAGTGGTAAACATATTTATAATTGCACAATGATATCGTTTATAAAAAGCTCATGAACAATGATTTGACTCGATAATTCGGAAGTCACTCGGGGCGGTTTAAAAGCCACGAAGAATAAGCATTTGGAGATGCTCAGGAACCACGGTAATGTGATCGGTTACGATCAATCCTGTTTTGACCGCTACGTGTAAAATACCAGTGTATGAAAACAATAGGGTCTCGAGTCAACTAGCGATAATTGCACGTTTTTTCACACATGTCACGACTAGTTTCGGGGGTCAGAGTTCAACGTTGTTCAATATTCATCAGAAACACGTAAAACCAGACCGCATTGACCGTACGATAAAGGTACAGAAGCATGCGTGATGTTAAAGCTGACATTTTAGAAATATTGAAACATCCCAGGTTCGTTTAAAGATTCTCAAAGTTCCGACGCTTTCAACGACCAGCGTGGTTTGCTTTTCCGGCAAAATATCTTTTGTCGTAATAGCTGCACTTTCGTCAAGGAAAATAAAATAATTATTGGCTTATTTAACAAATAATTCGAAATTATTTTATCTAGAAATCTACATTTGCACGCATTCCTAGCAAGCACCTACGATTGGTTTCGCACTGTTTGCACACACCACACATGGGATAGTAGCGTCAGGAAGCGCATGCCTTGAAACAGTGGACAAATGGCAAGCAAGGTATAAACTTGTAAACCACGGTTGGATAAGGTACGCCTGACCAACCCACAAACATTTAGATGGGGTTAAACCCATGGGCTTCAACAAACAGCCCGCATTTCCATTTCTAATTAAAGATCTCAGAGTTTGATGATTAAGTCTGTGTGTACATCCATTCACTTTCTTGTTCCAGGAACTAATTGCCGCAAACCGTCAGGATTTGTTACACAACAACAGCAACGGAGTCAAATGACAATTCTGCAAAAAACGTTTGCTTTCATATTTCTTTTAAACTTATTTTACACCATTATTTCGAAATCCGATTTGCTGGATTTTTTGTTAGTTGTTAATTTCAATAGAACAGAAATCAGTTTAACAAAATATTCATTTGCATGCTTTTCCGTCACAAAACACCCCACGACCGGTTTCGTGCTGTTTGCACTCATCAGGTAGGGACAGTAAGATCAGGATCCGCATGCGCTTAAAATCAGTTTATTTATAACTTTATACTTTAATGCCACTGTTCGTAGAACCAACCGCTATGTTCGCACACAGAATCACATAGTGATTTGTGGTCAAGCACTCGTGGTGATCATTGATGATCAAAGTAATGTGTAAGTGCAGGTTATGTGAGCAACATATTACTTAGATATCAGTTATATTTTGCTGTTGCTTTCTCTCTGACACACACCACAATCACATTTTGACAAGCAAGGCCTTACGGTATGAATCAAAATGATCGAATAATAGCATACCACGATTACCCCAAATTAATAGTTCACAAGTGACGTTATATTGCAAATGTAAATCCAATTGGACCCTCAATCACACATGGAGGTGAAGAATTCTATGCACGCGCGGAAAGAAAGATGATGCCAGCAATCAGTGCATGAAATCGTCTGGATGCGGATAAGAGTAATTTCCTGGTTAGAAATCTTCAACATCATTAATTTTGTCCATGAGAAAGACCGGTGAATAATTGCCTAACAAGGCTGGGAAATATCAATGACATATGGAGGGCGGGACCTAACAAGCTACAACATTAAAGGGACGAAGCGTGGACATACAAAGATAAGGCGCCAACATCGGGACGGAGACGCGGATTTTATCGTTTGGTGAACAATATCATATCATCATCATAGACAGCATTGAATCGGTAGAAAAATAGCGAGTGTTCAACTGCCATATAACGGAGATACATTACATTTTGCAGAGGTGAGGAACAAAAAAGTTACTGGACCCGTAAAAGATTAGGCAGACAAAATTGAGATGAGCTTCCTACACCTACACACAGTCAACCTAGGATGACATTAGTACAACGCTTCTTATCGACTTTCACTGTCATGTAGCAAAACAAGATTTCCACATCAATCTAATTAACAAAATACAAGCTTAATCAAACACAGCAAGACCCCCACTGAACACGATTTTGATCTATATCATTAAGAACAAGAAGCCAATGCGTACTCTGAAAACTTGCAACACAACATTAGCATGGAAATATTCAAGTGACTTTTACTAACACGCATTAGGGCGAATTTATCTCGTCACTCTATTTGACAGCAGACGAGATTAACCAAACAGTCTTCTACAATGAGAGGATCACCCAGAAGAACTTTAAAGCATATTTTCCAGAGCAAGTAAGAACAGTCACAGTCAAAGCTAGTTGACAAATTGAGTCCTTCATCTGCTGAACATAAGCAGGGCATTGATACGGTGGCATCAATCGATTTGGAACATGACTCAAGTTAATATTGAGCGGCTGGCTCCACGGGTAGATTAACCGGTTGCATTGTTGTTACGAATTACAAAATCTTAGGCGCGTCGATCGCATGCGATATCGTTATCCACTCACATTCCAACACCGTGGACGCTATGTAGTCCCAGGGAATCTATATTCTCCTCCACAGTTGACAGCCAGGTCTTCACTTGTCGCCGACGTCAAATATACAGCAGGTTTGGGTCAAGGACAAGTTCCGTGGGCATGGAGTCTCTCTTTTCGAGGAAGTGGTCAAACCACTTCACAATTTCGCCGTTTAGATGTAAAAATAGAGCTGAGGTTATTCTGTTGCAGCGCTAGAGACACATGTCATTCATATAGGACTCCAAGAGAACAATTGCCAAAGTCCGTATATTCGTTGCCTAAACAGTTCAGGTCTCACACTTAACAGTTAGACGACAAACAACGGGTGTCTTAAGACAGATCTTATCATAATCTCCTGCACTATTCACCATCACTGCGGGAAATGTATGTAAATCAGCACAGTCTGCAGTTATTGCAAAAACTGTGCAGGGACAGCAAGCGTATGAATACTGATAGCGCTGGAAGGGGAAACATTAAGACAGATGCCAAGGACGTGAAACCGGAGGAACAAACGTTAAACACAACGACCGGGTGAAGCAATAACCGCTGCATAACTGCACTTGGAAACAAAATTCATTTTCCACAACACCGCTTAAAAAGAACGTTTGGGCCTAATGGGCTGCTAGTTGCACAATTACTTACATTCCCGGTACATGATGTGAGTCTCGCAGTGCTTAAAAAGAAAGCTTATGAAATCATGCCAATCGCCCATGTTTTTCGTACATGAAATGGCTGGTGAAGTGGTAGACGTAGAGGCACAAAACCATAAAGCGTAAAATCAGAATTACCAAGTTAAACATTGAACACTATACATTATGCAAGGCGACCAGCAGCAGCGTAATGCTCTAGCAATACGTGCTCAAAACCATTCATTATTACCAGGAAATACACGAGTTGCGCCCATGAGAAGTCTATATTCTAATTTTGTGAAACATCAGAGCACGAGAGTGCAATCCTTTAACATGTATCACACACAGCCACCTAACGACATACCGCTAGGATTAAAGTTCAGAGCTGACAGACGTAGTCACGAATCGAAAGGGCATCATTTGACCAGTGGAAACGAATAAAAGCAAACGCATGGAGTCAACCATAGACGGGTGGTCAGATTAAATATACGTCGGTTCTGATATAATCAGGCTGACTAGGCATGCGTCTGCAGAAGCAGTTTGATTGATATATTCTGTGTTTTAACATGCGTGATTACCGTGAAACGCTCAGTGCCCAGTTAGTCAGAGACCAGCACGTTTCAGGAGGTTAATGGTGACAAATAGCAATGATAATTACGGAGCGTAGGAAAAGTAGGTTGTTTTGCACAAACCACGAAATTGCTGAACTTCAGCTTGAGTTACCGCGAGGTGGTCAGGTTTCAAATGAACTCGAGAGAAGGAACCACAAGTATTAAAAGTGTTGTAGTTAAACTGACACATTTTCGCAAGTGATAATTACTTCCGAGCAGAGGCCTCCATCATATCCCAGTAAATCAATGGTACATGTTAGAAATGAAGTCGAATGAAAAGAATACAGAAGAAGCCTGATCCAGGCAAAGTGCCGCACAGACAGAGACTGCACATGGGCTAAGATACTGTCAGGTTGCCCAGGCCTGGAAGGAAACAGAAATCAAGTTAGTGAAAAAGGCGATTGGACTGCAGAGCATTTAAAATAAAAGTAATCAACCAAGTGCATAGACACATCACTGGAAACTGGATGGCTATGCTGGTGAGCAAGAACACTGGAAATAGTTAGAAATTTATTATATATACACGTGGTGAAAAGCTGTACAAAGGAGGGTATCTTGTTAAATTACAAGGTAAGTCTGCATTAGATGATGGACCATGGCCAGATTGCCTTGAGAACGGTAGATCAACGATAAATTGAACGCTGCCTCACGCCGTAAATCCATGTACTGAAGGAAAGAAATAGAAATGGGATAAAATATGGGTCAATATATAAACTGTTATTGGTTGATGAATAAATGAGTAAACAACGCAGCAATTTTTCAAAAAAAAGTTAGAACGTCAGTGATCATGATTGGTGCGGGCTTTCTTGAATTTGGATTTCTGAAGTACATTTGATTCGGACACCCCAGCACTTAGATCTAAACGCTAGCGGACCGTAAAAATCATTACATCACATGGTGCCATACAATATCATAAAACAATATTGATGAAATTTGGGCGGAACTTCTTGAGGCATTCGAGGCTGAAATTCAACACCCCAAACAGCAAGGAATGGCTCGCTGATTCACTGTGAAATCGACGCCTTTCCTTGTAATTAACAATATCCTCAAGGTGCTGGTTCAAGACTCACACGAAACTCATTTTATTGTCTCCACCCGATGACGGGAAACAGCCAGAAGTCGATTGTGAGGACATTTCCTTAGATTTGATCGGTTGGCTTATATCCACCATGTGAATTAGTCCTCTACAAGTTGCTTGTACCAATCCGATTAACAGTTGCAATCGTGTATAGCATCGTTTACTACTTTTACGTTGTTTCAAGGTTCACTGAAACTCACCTTACTGTATCCACCTGATTTTTGCGCTAGTGCAACGCGTCAAGATAATGAGACCGGGTTACCGTAACCAAACTTGATGCACTTTAGTAAAATGGTGACATTTAATAAGGTCGAACGCGCTTAGAGGTTGATCATAGAAATGTTCACATCTGAATCTTGCCTGTTTTCAGCGGATCATTGACAAAATCATAAGCAATGCACACCTGGATGATGTTTTTGCCCACGTAGACAATGTGACCATTTGCGGTCTAAATAAGGAGCAGCTTGATGAAAATTATTAAAGAACATGGACTTACGTTTAATGAAGGTAAATCTATCCTGGCTGTAGATACTATTACCCTTTTGGGTTATCAAGTATCTAAAGGAGTGATCAAACCAGACCCGGAACGGTTCCGCGCCTTACGAAAACTTCCTCCCCCTAAAGATATTAAATCACAACAAAGAATTATAGGCATGTTTGCTTATTATTCGCATTGGATTTCTCGATTTTCAGACAAAATATCTCCTATTGTTCATTTCAAACTAGTTACTGATCAACGATCCACAGGTTGTGTGGAATGGGATTGCCAGCAGGACGGCGGCACATCGCATCGATGAAGAACAGGGTGAATACTTTTCGTTTTACCCCCCCACCGCCTCACATTGCAAAACGTAATCCAAAAGCTAACATAAACAACACCCGTTTATAATCCACCCATATTCGTCCAGTGGCACCACTACAACTAACACGGTTTCGTTCGTTTGATTGACAAACGCGTGACACGGTTCTGGAACGTTGGTAAAAAACGAAATCCAGTGATCGATATGTCAAATTCCAGCAAAACCAATCGACCAATTGACGCGATGACCGAGACACAGCGAGACGAAAGTCAAACTCAGTGTACAACGTCATACCACTCAGTGGAAACGCGGTTGTTGGTAAAAAATAGAACAATTGTCATTGAGCACAGGTCTGGAACCCGACAAAGTATGAAACACTATGTCAGAGTGGAATGGTAATCGTTAGTAAAAAGAAGAATAAGGGGATCCAACAAAGATGACAGAAGTTATGTTGGTGGCGACATGTGTGAGTAAGTGAAACAGCCCCAAAAACGCACAGGGTAAAAACTCAATCACTGTTCATCAATGGCAACAACTGAAGAAAAACGGTTAAGGTTACGGGTGATAGTACAGTGACATAAAACGGAAGCACATCAATGAGATAAAGGAGAGTAGAGCTCACCGATTTTTCCAACTCCGTTGTACCGACTGGTTCCATCTCCAGGACTTTCTCGTAGTAGTGAATAGCAGCATGGCCGAGGGCTGAGAATGGGTTAAAAAATAACGAGAATCAGATCAAGCGAGAAAGTTCCGTCGTCAATCGAGTCTGGACACTTTGCTAGCGACTTTGTTTTTGTCAGTTATAAGAAAATAACAGCCGCAGCAATGAATGAATGAAAGCACAAGCCTGATAAAGGCAAAGTGCCGCATAGTCAGTGACTGCACGTGGGCTAAGATACTGCCGCAGCAATAGTTGAATGAACCAACAAGCACATCATCATCACACACAAAGCTGGATTCTAGCACAGTGACTCCCAGACATACTGCAGCTGAGCCCAAAGACATACACACAGGACTACACAAATATAACACAAGGAAAATGACAGCGAGATATCGAATGCAGTTCAAAAACGATGGAAATTCAATCCAACGCGATGATAATTGAGTAGTACACAAATAATGAACAAATGCTCATCGGCCAAACCAATACTAGTGAAAGAATAGTTACTTAAATGGAATATATCCTAGAGAGAATAATCTATCTAATAATAACGTTCATGCAGCTGCATAACAATTTATTGCATTCGAGCATGACCCTAAAATGTTTTAAATCTAGCGCTCAAGCATAGAATGACGCGGTATTCGAACACATTCGCCGGAGGTCATTTGATCGAAAAACTGGCCTCAATCAGGCTGGGCAAGTGTTGGGGAGACACGATCAAACAACAACAGTAGATAGTGGTTTAAAATTAGCTCGAGTGGCACTATCACGCAGTCCGAAAAACAGAAGGAGACTTGAAAATAGTCTACGATCTGCCAAACTTGAGAAGTTACATTCAGTTTGGAAGAAAAAGAAACCATTGGGTAATTGATAACTCACACAATTGTTGGCAAGCCCGGGCAATGTTGAAATAAACTTCTTGGCAGTGTCCACGAACACGGCGGTACTCACCGAAGAACCCAAAAGACTGTAGAATGTAATGAAAGAGAGGGTGCGTGTGTTTGAAAACTAACAGAGGATACATAAAAGACACAAATGAAACGATTGCGAGCGTACCTGTTTCCAATACCCAGTGATCGAGATCTTTCAAAGCGGAGCATAAATCAATAATCCATAGTGTCGCACAAAAGACAAGTATGTATGTATGTATGAGAGCAAAAGCCTGATCCAGGCAAAGTGCCGCACAGTCAGAGACTGCACGTGGGATTAGATACTGTCAGGTTGCCCAGGCCAAGACAGATGCGAAAAAAGAAACAGAAAAAAAAGTAATGGTAGTGAGATTCCAGTGTGTTTCAGCATGCAGCTCACCACCGGAGGCCAATCAATTTAGCACGATGTTAGCCGCGCAGCACAGAAATACTGCACGATTGCACGTCCGTGCATACAAAAGACAAGACACCACTACGTCAAAAGTAATGGAAGACAGCATATTGAAATCGCGCGAGACCGATCAACATCGTTTTGTCTAAACATGACGAAGTCAGCGAGAGTCAGACTCAGTACTTTTAAAATCACGTATCTGTCTAGGCC
>JACCGJ010000105.1:0-12686 GCA_013407085.1 Atriophallophorus winterbourni
TGGTTTGTATTTATATGACAACAACAGAGTGAACGTGTGAGGGTACACCATAATCGTGGGAATGTGCATAGTGGGAACGACGGAAGTCAGATAATTTAAATTTGAATTTAGTGAAGAATGGGGTTTGTTGCCAAGGTACAATATGGCTTACCCAGCAACAATTTCTCTCCGTTACGACTTGGTCCATCAGGTGCAATACGGCTTTTTTGATTCTTTTAAGAAACAGTTGGTACGGGTCAACGAGATGCTACGAGGAGAACAAGGCCCACCAAGACAGAGAACAGAACAACACAGGATGTTTATGAAATGACCAAGCCGAAGACTCAGCGGTCCTAGAGCTGGACAGGTCCAGTGTTTATATGAAAAAAACCAAGGGGATGTGCGAAAGTAAGCGGTAAGGACATTGAAGAGTTAAGTAAGGTTAACCACGTCACAGCATGCATCCGCACTGTTCGGATAAGGACATTACCAAGGTCGCACGTGTCTTGGGTGAGGACGCCTCCTCCTAACACGCATGATCGTTTCATGCTCAAAAGCCATTTCGAATGACTAAACACCCCAATTCAGAAGGAACAATCCCTCCCACAGCGCTGATAAACAAAATCAATACTCGTCCGATCGTCAGCCAGCTTGAATACAAGACCACCGACGTCGGACATTGTGCACTTTGCTGAAGAGGGTCAATTGACCCGGGACACGTCGTGATCCCTATTGTACTTTTTAGTCAATCTTTCCTGTCAAATCGCAAAGATGGTGCCCCACACATGAGGAAATTCTGCCAGATTTCAAGCCCGCTTAGAAGTTGGTTTCCGTAGGTTCTCAACGTACCTGCTTCCCCACAGAAAATGTTGAGTGACGCGGTCGGACGTGTTCTACCCAATCGTTCATGTTTGCGATTTCATCCGCAACAGTTGCGCATCAAACGAATGGTTCGATTTTTACGCAACACGCAAATATCTGATTTACCCTCGCAAATCAAACCGTCGCACACGAGAATCCCATCAATATCAATCGGTCACATGACGGCGGGACCGCACCAAGTGAACACAGTTCTCTGTGCGCGGATTGGTCAATTACCCACGCGCATGCATTTTCGTTCAAGGTCACTAGTGGCTTGTCTCGACCAATCAGCGAACGAAAAAATGTAGACTTTTCCTGCTCGCGTTCAAAACCCGCACAAGTGGATTTTCGCGTGTTGTACAGCATGGTTGTGGATGTACCGCGAAGCGCTCATGATTCGGACGAGAAACACGGAAAATTCGATCATGGATTTCTCGATGCCACGGTGGCTTTGCCACCACCACTACGAGATCGGTAAGTGACAACACACCGTGGTTTGTCTGTCTGTCAACGCGTTCAATCTAGGCTTGTGTGATTGCGATTTCATCGAGCCAACTTGGAGTAGTTTGACCTCATTCAAGGTCATTTCAAATTGATCAAATGGGACAATCCGCAGCAGTGAAAGTCGAATTCTGTCACACTTTTCGTGGATGTGATGATCACTTGTGAATGACGTACAGTTGTCATCGGCGCTTAGGATGTGTTGGAGCCGTACTGCAACAAACGATAGACCTCTTAGGAATGTATGCAATCACCAGACGATATCCAGGCAAAGTACCGCACAGTCGTAGACTGCACATTGGCGAACATACTATCAGGTTGCCGTACAGTCAGAGACTGCACGTTGAGTAAGATACTGTCGGGTTGTCCAGGCCTAGACAGATATGAGGGGGGAATAGAATTGGTAGTCAGACTCCAGTGTGTTTCACCATAAGCTCACTACCGTTGGCCAATCAATTTAGCACGACGTTAGCCGCACGATTGCACATTCGTGCCAAGACCTAGACAGATATAAAGAAGAAGGGTTAATGACAGTGAGGCCTCCAGCTTGTTTTAGCCCAGCAGCGGAAAATCCGTTTTGCACGGTGCTACCGAAGTTCTGTGTGAAATTGCACATCCATGCACTCTAGTCCGATGTGGCGCTTGGATCTCATATGCACCAACCACACTATTATCACTATTGCTATTATTAATATTAATAATATCGCTGTGTTCTAATCAATGGTGCATCAAGTGTCAATATGTGATTCCCCGGAAGCTGTCAAAGCTTAGCATTACTCAGAAGGATCTTCGGTAGTTTCACAAAGCAGATACTTCCACGGATAATGCACACCTATATCAGACCAACAATTGAGTAGGTTGTTCAAGCATGGTCCCCATGGTTACAAAAGGACATGACGTTGCTGCAACGCGTATACCACCGCGCTAGAAAACTGGTGACCGGGCTATACAACAGGCCATACGAGGAGCGGATTGCAACACTAAACCTCTTCGACTTTTTGTACCGTCGTCTCAGGGGTGACTTGATCCTGCTGTTCAACATTCTGCATGCAGTGGATCACCCACTTGAACACCTGTTTCATTGGCAAGAAGCACGTGGTAGCAGATCGCAGGGCTACAAATTAATTATTCCACACTCTAGATAAAATTGTCCGAGGTTCTTCTTTGCCGTCTGAGTTTGTTTTGTATGCAACTCTCTGCCCCCACATATCAGTTGTACATCCATCCTGAACATGTTCAAGGCTGAACTTAACAAGTATATGTTGACCAAATCCAACCTTGCAACTGAATACACGTGCTGACTTTCCATATGTATAAAACATTTGTGTTTTTTTTTTATGAATTCCCTATATTTTTAATCTGTGGTTACTGTAAAGTATTTGCTTTTTGGACCATTAAAACTTTGAATTACTTTGAATTAATTTGAATCACCCTACATCAGTTGAATTGAGAGATTGCTCTCCTCTATAGAGGAGAAAGTGGAATTTCGAGCCCATCATATCAGTAACAACTGTTGACACTCTCCTTAAAACCCGGAAAACCCTTTAGACCAATCATTGGGGAAAAATGGGATATCTTGACGTTCAGTCTGAGCTAATTTCAAACACATTACCTTCTCATGTATATTGCTTCATACTGTTCATACTCTTCACCGGCTATCTATTACTGGAAATTTGTGTCGCTCAAATGTCTCATGCGCAAGTATTATTGAAGACATTCTTGACCAAAATTTATCTTGAACCAGCCCTGTTACTCATGCGATTGTGTAATCAATATTATGCTCAACAATCCTTCCCATCCGCTGCACTACAATCTCCTCACGGATGTGCAATCGTGCAGTACTTCTGTGCTGTGTGGCTAACATCGTGCTAAATTGATTGGCCACGGGTAGTGAGCTGCATGCTGAAACACGCTGAAGTCTCACTATCATCTGTATTCTCTATTTCTCATATCTGTCTAGGCCTGGGCAACCTGACGGTAACATCGCCCACGGCACTTTGCCGGGATCAGGCTTGTCCTTTCATACCATACCTCAAAAGACGAGTTTCTTCAAAGAGTCGATGAAGGCCTTGTATATTGACCCCCACGCAAACCAAACACCTCAATAGAATCTTGATTGCATCCTCTGTATTTTTTATAGCTGTCATCCAATGGTTTTTCCCGCACCCCATAAAATCTTGATTCTTGAAAAAGGTATCGGTCATTAAACAATTATATCCAAATGTAGCTCGTTGATATTCTGTGGGACATATTCTGCGAGTATCGATTTGCGCACTGTTTGTTCTGTAAGCATTCTGCAGACATTTTGAACATTTTGAAATGAAGCTTTGTCCTCCCTATCCCTCTTCTTGTTAACTTTCCTCGTCACTTGGATGCTGCCTCACTTATATCAGACTTTTCTATGGCGTGCATGGAAGGCATACTTCTATGCCTCTCACCGTCGGACACCTTTTGTACCAATGGTTCAAAGCTAGCGAATTATTCACACGGGAACGTTGGTATGCCGATATGATCATGTGTTCCATTCGCACTCAGTGTCGCTCCCTCCGCAATTCAATGTTCTATCTTCATCTTCATCAACTAGCGTGGCACCAAGCGTGGCGCTTTGTGTAGCATTATTCAGCGAGGTAGAATCAAATCCGCATACCTCGGTAGAGAGAAACTGGCCGGGTATCTAGGCTCTCTTGACATCTCTCTCTCTCTCTCTTCAACGTCTCTTGTATCTTGGTATCGAGAAACTGTCTAGATCTGGGCAACCTGACAGTATCTTCGCCCACGTGTAGTCTGTGACTGCGCGGCACATTGTCTGGATCAGGCTTGTGATTTCATACCATACCATAAACCACGGCGCTGTTTGAGTAGCATGAGGGACTCAGCAGAGATCTATCCGTGTGACGGTTGACGAGCGACTTTGCAGCATTATGAAGCAGGGTGGTAGAGTGCTTGCTTAAAGCAGTGCCAATGACGATCCAGCTCGACCGACCGATTTTTTGAAAGGGAAAACGATAGAGTATCCCTAAATCTGGCTTTCATTCATTCATTGATTACGATAACTTAACCTGGGTGCATCATCTGAATTCCACACTTAATAAAGTACGCAGGCTCACATTTAACGCGTCTCGTCTTCGCCTAAACGGATCAACCTATAGAACGACAACCTACTGTGCGGTCGCATTATTTTTTGCTCTGACAGTTCTGCTCATATCTTCACCAAATCTGCTTGGATTTCTCTCATTCCAAGAATTCTGTGCTACGTTCGATCATATCTATCGGAATTTATTTGTTTTGCTCTTGTCAACGGATTAGCAGCAAAGTTATCAAATCGGCTTAAATATCACAGTTTGCTCACGCGCGCAAACTTTTTCCAATCGCTAACTATTCTACGGTTTTTACTATCATTGCATTGTATTCTAACTTGTGTGGTTAACGAGATATAGTGGATTATTTGATAAATGACGAAATCACGGGCTCCAAAACAGCCACCTCGACCCGTCGACCAAAAACCCGTCACAGTCGAACAACCCACTTCGGGCTACTAACATGTTTGACCGCATCACGAGATCCAACATACCGACAAAAAATCGATCGATCAAACTGTGACAGCGACTTGTAACCAACTTGACCTCATTGCCAAGTGCCTGGACCCAGCGAACGCAACAATCGTCACGTCCGGCCCAGCTGATAGGACGAATCTCGACACGCAGAATTGTCCCGAAGTCACTTTCGTTGCAAGCGCTGCGGGAGAGATTGTTCCTCCCGAATCGGAATGTTTAGTCATTCAAAAAGCTGTAGAACTTGAACATTCACGCGATTGTGATGTACATCCATGGTCGACATCGACCGAAGGAGGCCAACAACAAATAGAACCCAACGCAGTCGCGTAAACGCCGTTTGCGCAGCTTGTACACGGGTCGGTATCTTTTCCCTGTCTTGGCCTGACGGTATCGTTCTTGTTGTAAGAATGTTCATGGAGCGCTTGATTAATATTTTTCATCTTGTCACGTGTCGCGTTTAGAATTCTCATAGATTCAGCTTCCTGTATTGTTTCTCTCTCTCTCTCTGGACACTGATCCCCACTGATTGATCTGCAATCTCCCCTTCCCCTTCAGGTTCCTGGTCTCATTTCTGGTCGATGCCCGAGGAGGTTCAATGCGAGGCAGTCGGCACCCGGGACTTCGCGTACTCGTGCCCCCAGGCGCGGCGAGTGCTCCCACTCGGATCACGTGCCGGATGCTGCGACCGGAACGCACCACGAGACCGCCCCAGCTGAATGATTCGGAAGGTTTGGCTTGTCGGTGAGTGAAGCAACGTTGTGTTCGAGTCGGTAGTTTGTGTTCAGCGAAGATCAACTAACCTGTGAGAAGAAAGGCTCACAAATTTGAATGTGTAATAATAAGAAATACGCATTTAAATCTTTAGTCACGCAGGATCGGGGTATTCTTATTTCGCTTCCCTAAATGGATTTTTCGCACCTCATTTGCACTAAAAATTCCGGGAATTATCGGTAAACTTTGTCATGGAACATATCAGTTTAATATTATTTGCTTTTCTTCAGATTGTAGATTAGGAAGTGCACTTTAAGACCAGATGAGCGATCGAGTGCAAGTTGTTCCCAACTCCTTGGATCAATTTGAAGACCCTTCCAAATCCTTGTTAGAACGTATCTCTACCTCGATTGCATGCTCTCTTCCTAAAGATTGACTTCATGATTTAAACTCTTTATAGAGCCGATCATTTGGAAGATGACCATTGGGACGATTAAATACGGCTGAAACGAGATTTTTGAGAGTAAAGGCTACCGTTGCTTGGTTCTCGAGCAGTGTTACGACAGTGTTTCAACCCGTTGCGAGTGACGTTAGCAAAGGAAATTTCGACCAAATTGTATCACATCCAATACACTCGCAATATCGTAAACGAGCTAGCTGCATCGGATGAAAGACGTTGGGTGCACTATTTTGTAAATGCCGATCGAAGTGTATTCGTGCAGACTACGCGGGGATAACACTGTCAAATTGAAGTACCACACAGTAGTGAGCTGTGCGTGCTAGAACCCGTTACTTTACTTTACTTTGTACGACTATCTCCTCCTGGAGGATGAGTCGGCTTAAATGAACGGGCTTGGGAATTTTGATACAAAGCGGCGTCCCCAGCACGACTCGGCGTTTGTTCGAGTCATCTTCTCTGGCCTTTGCACAACCAAGTGCGAGCTGCAAGGCAGCAGGGAGTTGCCAGAAAGAGGTGGTGTGCACCAACTAACCGTCTACCAGACTCTGTTTCAGATTTTCCATCAGGGTTTTCTCCCGAAGCCTTTCCCGCGATCGAGTATCCCGTAAGGCAGCGGCGTTTGAAAATCACGGTTTTCCTTCCCTTAGATGAAATGCCTTCCCTGGCTAACGAGCTCCATCTGCCCGAATCAAACTGGTTTTCAGGCGCCAGTCATTTGACCTCACCCCTTCTCCTGTTGGTAGAAGCAGTTCCGCCGGGCTCGGGGAGCCACTCGTGCAGGTCGGAAGCTGGACTTGGTTGTCACAGGCAATTTGAGACTCGTGCCATATGTTGTTGTTGGCCTCCGTCGGTCGATGTCGACCATGGATGTACATCACATTGCAACTTTTTGAATGACTAAACAGTCCGATTCGGGAGGAATAATCTCTCCCGCAGCGCTTGCAACGATAGTCAGAACTCTGTTGTATTGCATCAGTTACACACCGGCGGCGTGATCTGCGTTCAGCAGCCAGGAGCTGTATTTGCTCCTCCCCGGCTTGCAGTCGACGCTTTACACAATGCCTCCAAAGTGAGCGGTCAAGGGACTGTATCGCCACCAATCATCACTGTTGAGAGCATTTTATAAACAGTGGGAGCTTATCCCCACTGCCGCCCCCCGGCTATGACAACCTTTTGAACACTAGAACGCGTTGAACCCTCACTGCTCCTATATCTGTCCAGGTCTGGACAAGCTGGCCATATCTCAGCGCACGTTCACTCTCTATCGGTGTGGCACTATTTCTTGGATCCATGCTTGTGATTACTACCCTTCTTTCTAGCTCCGAAGGTACCTGAGTTCCATGCAAACATTGTCAGACATCATACTCGAGGCTGCCGGTCGATCGTTTGCAGGCTAACGCGATCACGATTGTTTAACCCCCGTGGGGAATGTAGTGTTTAAGCGTCCAGCCGTTTATGCAGCCCTTGAACATCGGTGTGTGATCTGTTATAAAGCATGGAGGAAGTAGCAATGCTCTTGGGTGCGTCTATGACGGAGCGTCCATTGTATCTTGAGCAGTCTATAACTATGCGGCACTTTGCCTGGATCAGGCTTGTGCTTTCATCATCATATAGTAGAAGGACAAAGACGCTAATGCAGACGTACTCTCTAAGATTCAGGGATAGAATGTGTTCACACTAATGCAACATTGTTATCCACGCTGGCTGTACCGTGTCTATCGAATAGCAAACGGTCGGATTCCAAACGATAACATCTACGAGAATTTGAACTCAGACAATCAACCGTTTAGCTTAGATGGAGAGACATAGATACACAAACTCCCGACATTAACCATACTACTGCTATGTAGTGTGGGTTTGAGAGACAGTTTTACTAGGTGATCAACTAGATGATACGAGAGACCAAGCCCACCGAGACAGAGAACAGAATAACACAGGATGGTTATGAAATGACCAAGCCGAGACTCAGGTTCTAGAGCTGGACAGGGCCAGTGTTTATATAGAGAACACAAAGGGGTGCACGAAGTAAGCATGTATCCGCAATGTTCGGATAAAGACATTGACAAGGTCGCACGTGCTATGAGTGAGGACACCTCACCCAACAACTACGTAGACAGAACGTGTTCTCTCAACTTCTAGATGTCATGTAAAACTGAGGAAGCACGGGTCTTGTCGTTGTCACTGTGACTGTCGAAGATGACTTCGGACAAGAGAGTTTAGTCGACTCCATATTGCCCATCATCGTGAAGAAACTTGGAGTATCATCTTAACGTGTTCCTACATGATTCACATCAACCAGAGGAGGCCTACATCAGTGATCAAATGCAAATACTCTGTTCCCCGTCAAACTTCGAGAACAACTCCATGCTTATGTTGACTGAACGATTTTTTCCGCGTTACTAGAGCAACGTGGTCCATTCACAGTGTTCGATCGCGAGTAAACTTGCATTGTTTTTGTTAATCTACACCGCGGTTTGACTATTTAAGGTAAACATGTGCCTAGAGTCGCTATTTGAACAATCGATACCTTCCATTAGTGGAACATGTCACTCGCGTGTGTCGATTTGGTGATACGGCGTTCACATACGCGAATTAGATAATGGATGATCAGACATTTATGGCTAAATGTAAATGGTGGGACGATCATGCACGGTTTGACGAGATGACTACTGCCGTACGTAAACTTATTCGGGGTAGACGGATGTGTCCATATACCTTGTCATCCTACGGTTATTATTAAGCTTACTGTTCTTTCTACCATAAAATTTTCAGAGTTCTGGGTGATCTATCGGCAAAGACGTGACTTACACGGATGTGCTATCGTGCAGTACTTATGTGCTGTGCGGCTAACACCGTGCTACATTGATTGGCCATCGGTGGTGAGCTGCATGCTAAAACAGGCTGGAGTCTCACTACTATTTCTATTTTCTTTCTCTTATCTGTCTAGGTCTGGGCAACTTGACAGTATCTTAGCATACGTGCAGTCTCCGACTGTACGGCACTTTGTCTGGATTAGGCTTGTGCTTTCATACGATACATACAAGGACGCAACCTAGGGTTGATACATGCGAATTTTTGTCGTCAGAGGTGTTTGTACCTCAACCGTGTTTGTGTGGTTTACCCTCAAAAAGAAACCCACAACCCCCCCGTTTTGTACCGGTGGCAGTGAGGTAGAGTCACGACCTGTTCTTAATTAGGGTGATGGCGATGGTGCTGTTGTTGAGGTTGATGGAAAATGGACTTCTAATTGCACTTTTATTCATACGCTTTGATTGGAAGCCAGCAATGCAAGTTGCCTCAAGTTAAGTATACTCATCGAGTCGTTGTTTAAATGGTGTTCGTCGAGCTTACGTGGTTTTTTTGTTGCACGTTTCGGAAGGTGATGCTCGTTGAACATCATTTGAACAACATCACACACGCTGGGCTACGAATGTTCTCTTCTAGTACTTTAGTATCAAATGAGAGTGTCACAATTGTTATCCAATGTACGCGGGCAACATGAAACCGAAAGTTTAAAAACGGGGCAAATAGGTTCTTCAACCTCAGTGGCGCTTGCTCGGATAGAAAGCGAACACATTACAAAGCTCTAGTCTTCTCCATGAAGATTAGCACCGGCACTTGTGAAGCCGGGGGTGGCACTGGGGATAAGCTCCCACTGTTTATAAAAGGCACGAATCTCAAATAGCCTCTGCCAACCTAGACCAGCTTCTGGCTTGCACGAGTGGCTCCCCGAGCCCGGCGGAACTGCTTCTACCAACAGGAGAAGGGGCGATGGCGAGTGACTGGTTTGCTTCGGGCAAATGGATCTCGATAGCCTGGGAGGGCACTTCATCTAAGGGAAGGAAAACCCTGAATTTAAACCTTTGCTGCCTTGCAGGATACCTGATCGCGGGAAAGGCTTCGGGAGAAAACCCTGAGGAAAAATCTGGATCAGAGACTGGTAGACGGTTAGTTGGTGTACATCACCTCTTTCTGGTAAGTTCCTGCTGCCTTGCAGGTCGCACTTGGTTGTGCAAAGGCTAGAGAAGCTGACTCGAACGTCATTTTGTACCCAAATTCCCAAGAACCTTCATTGAAGCCGACTCATCCTCCAGGAGGAGATAGTCGCACAAAAGTAAAGTAAAAGTACTTGTGAACCAGAACTTAGAACTCAGAAAATTTTATGGTAGAAAAAGCAGTAAGCTTAACAATAACCACAGGATGACATGTATATGTAGTAAAATTACAAAACCTCTCAAAAATCAATAGGAACAGTCACATACCGCATGGTTCGTCATATACTCATCGAGTTTGAAAGCAACACATTCTGAGCATGTGATTTCCTCAAGTGCGTGAGAGGATGAACAGTCAAAGCAACGCGACGCCTGCGAAGTACAGCGGGGGTAATTTTGTCTGCGCCAAGGGACTTCTTTTCGTTTACTTGACAAAGTTCCCGCCCAACCATATATTCATTGACAGTCATTTCACGTAATAATTCCAAACGTGGCGAATTTGGTAAAACTTGATATCTGATACAACGCTTAAGATTGAAGACAAGTAAGGAAGACGTTGCATCGCCAGTGTCTGGGGTTGTAGAGAGAATACGTCTTGTAACACGGTTCTGTTTAAACCATGAAGAAAGGCGAAAACGACGAGCGTGAACTTCCGTCAATGACACATACCGACGAATTTCTAGATCATGTTTGATTGTGCAGCCAAGTCGGTGTGCTTGATCAAATGCTAAGCGATGAGCGCTAAACACGAGGTTTCGGAAGATATACAGAAGATTACCCTCAGGCATCCGGGCGATTTCGGAAGAATTTGCTCTTGACCTCTCACGATTGAGGCATTGCGTAAAGCGTCGTCTGCAAGCTGGGGAGGAGCAGATACAGCTCTTGGCTGCTGAACGCAGATCACGCCGCCGGCGTGCCACTGATGCCCTAAAACCGAGTTCTGACTATCGTTGCCAGCGCTGCGGGAGAGATTGTTCCTCCTGAATCATTCAAAAAGTTGTAGAACTTGAAAATACATGTGATTGCGATGCACATCCATGTTCGACATCGACCGAAGGAGGCCAAAATCAACAACAACCCTCAGACATAACACACGAGCTCGAACGACGAAAAGACATCGCGACAACATCGTCTAAAGCACGAGATTAACAACGTCAGTCACTATCGATCGATATGCAAATCTTCAAGGTCACTCGAAAGATCCCTGTGAGCAAAACACATCACAAGTTACAACCGGACAGGTTTGCGGGGTAACGCCATTCTCGTTGATGAATGATTTGACCAATCGTCTTTTTCGTGAATGGTGGGATTCACGTATTTAGCGATGGAATGTTTGACCTCAGAGATGATTCGTGATGCGATCGATAAGTGTGTGTGTGTGTGTGTGAAACGCGGGAGCTGACATGGTCAATCTGGGACCGAGGACACGAAAAGAGGCCACATGTTGGACAGTTGGAATGTGGGAATAATGAACCCGAAGTCGACCGATAACCCGAAGTCGACCGATAACCCGAAGCAGTTTGTGTGACTCAAAGGACGTGCTGTCCGCCCGTCTCACGGTTTCGTCATTTCTCTCCTGATTCGCTCGCTTAACAAATCGACCCTGATGCCCACAGCACCCCCCGAGGCCTTGTATTTCCAACAATGCAATCAACAGTGTGTGCTTGTCCTAACACGAAGTCGACTGTCCGGAGTGGGCGTGCCTCTACTTGTTATCGGTGTGTCCTTGAGCCTCATCGGATTCTCATCGCGAGGACAGACACGTGATAAGGTGGTTCGGTTGTTTTAACCGCAACCACGGAGTAGTTGGTTGTTATTTTATAGCGCATACTCATGATGTGTAAACCATTCAAAAACAAAATGTGGGGCCGTTTCGTTTAGAATTCCTGGGCACGTTGTTGCTTGCGGTGTGGAGGAATGCATCACGCCACGAATACACAATGAGTAAACTAGATGGAAGTTTGTTAGAGCTAGTTTTGGGTAACGGTACGCTTCTGACATAGAAGCTTCTCGTCAAGCCAAAGGTGATACAGATTGTAAACCGTATTGTAAGGGCACATCTGAAGCGATATGTTGATACTTTAACCAGGAGTCTAAACATTGTAACACACAACAAAGTGCACCTCAAGAATAAGACACCTTTTCAAGCGTTAGGAACAGCATCTACAGAATCAAATGTAAGGGTTGCACTTGTGTTTGCATAGGACAGAATTCCAGAAAGCTGTATACTAGAATCGAAGAGTACCGAAAGGCAGCCCTGGAATGCCAGATAATATCAATCCCTTATTCGTAAATCAGCCATGACGGAGCACGTTTTAGATACAGGTCACAACGTTGATTTAAGCAATGTGGAAGTGTTAAGACCGGGTATTAAACCATATAGCGTACCCCTTACTGCCTCATGCAGATGACATTGCTTAAGCAGGTCGATTTGCGGTCAATAAAGTGGATTGGGCAGATATCTCCACACTGATGCTAATATTCATCCTATACCTAAAAGTTACTTAGATTTATTTCTTCATATGTTGTCTAACCTCAACCCCAATGACTGACAGTATTAGATTGATGTACATACCCACCGTATTAGGCAAATCGGCCACTGATCCTGGTCATGTCTACGTGAGGTTT
>JACCGJ010000105.1:13686-25840 GCA_013407085.1 Atriophallophorus winterbourni
GTTCAGCGAAGATCAACTAACCTGTGAGAAGAAAGGCTCACAAATTTGAATGTGTAATAATAAGAAATACGCATTTAAATCTTTAGTCACGCAGGATCGGGGTATTCTTATTTCGCTTCCCTAAATGGATTTTTCGCACCTCATTTGCACTAAAAATTCCGGGAATTATCGGTAAACTTTGTCATGGAACATATCAGTTTAATATTATTTGCTTTTCTTCAGATTGTAGATTAGGAAGTGCACTTTAAGACCAGATGAGCGATCGAGTGCAAGTTGTTCCCAACTCCTTGGATCAATTTGAAGACCCTTCCAAATCCTTGTTAGAACGTATCTCTACCTCGATTGCATGCTCTCTTCCTAAAGATTGACTTCATGATTTAAACTCTTTATAGAGCCGATCATTTGGAAGATGACCATTGGGACGATTAAATACGGCTGAAACGAGATTTTTGAGAGTAAAGGCTACCGTTGCTTGGTTCTCGAGCAGTGTTACGACAGTGTTTCAACCCGTTGCGAGTGACGTTAGCAAAGGAAATTTCGACCAAATTGTATCACATCCAATACACTCGCAATATCGTAAACGAGCTAGCTGCATCGGATGAAAGACGTTGGGTGCACTATTTTGTAAATGCCGATCGAAGTGTATTCGTGCAGACTACGCGGGGATAACACTGTCAAATTGAAGTACCACACAGTAGTGAGCTGTGCGTGCTAGAACCCGTTACTTTACTTTACTTTGTACGACTATCTCCTCCTGGAGGATGAGTCGGCTTAAATGAACGGGCTTGGGAATTTTGATACAAAGCGGCGTCCCCAGCACGACTCGGCGTTTGTTCGAGTCATCTTCTCTGGCCTTTGCACAACCAAGTGCGAGCTGCAAGGCAGCAGGGAGTTGCCAGAAAGAGGTGGTGTGCACCAACTAACCGTCTACCAGACTCTGTTTCAGATTTTCCATCAGGGTTTTCTCCCGAAGCCTTTCCCGCGATCGAGTATCCCGTAAGGCAGCGGCGTTTGAAAATCACGGTTTTCCTTCCCTTAGATGAAATGCCTTCCCTGGCTAACGAGCTCCATCTGCCCGAATCAAACTGGTTTTCAGGCGCCAGTCATTTGACCTCACCCCTTCTCCTGTTGGTAGAAGCAGTTCCGCCGGGCTCGGGGAGCCACTCGTGCAGGTCGGAAGCTGGACTTGGTTGTCACAGGCAATTTGAGACTCGTGCCATATGTTGTTGTTGGCCTCCGTCGGTCGATGTCGACCATGGATGTACATCACATTGCAACTTTTTGAATGACTAAACAGTCCGATTCGGGAGGAATAATCTCTCCCGCAGCGCTTGCAACGATAGTCAGAACTCTGTTGTATTGCATCAGTTACACACCGGCGGCGTGATCTGCGTTCAGCAGCCAGGAGCTGTATTTGCTCCTCCCCGGCTTGCAGTCGACGCTTTACACAATGCCTCCAAAGTGAGCGGTCAAGGGACTGTATCGCCACCAATCATCACTGTTGAGAGCATTTTATAAACAGTGGGAGCTTATCCCCACTGCCGCCCCCCGGCTATGACAACCTTTTGAACACTAGAACGCGTTGAACCCTCACTGCTCCTATATCTGTCCAGGTCTGGACAAGCTGGCCATATCTCAGCGCACGTTCACTCTCTATCGGTGTGGCACTATTTCTTGGATCCATGCTTGTGATTACTACCCTTCTTTCTAGCTCCGAAGGTACCTGAGTTCCATGCAAACATTGTCAGACATCATACTCGAGGCTGCCGGTCGATCGTTTGCAGGCTAACGCGATCACGATTGTTTAACCCCCGTGGGGAATGTAGTGTTTAAGCGTCCAGCCGTTTATGCAGCCCTTGAACATCGGTGTGTGATCTGTTATAAAGCATGGAGGAAGTAGCAATGCTCTTGGGTGCGTCTATGACGGAGCGTCCATTGTATCTTGAGCAGTCTATAACTATGCGGCACTTTGCCTGGATCAGGCTTGTGCTTTCATCATCATATAGTAGAAGGACAAAGACGCTAATGCAGACGTACTCTCTAAGATTCAGGGATAGAATGTGTTCACACTAATGCAACATTGTTATCCACGCTGGCTGTACCGTGTCTATCGAATAGCAAACGGTCGGATTCCAAACGATAACATCTACGAGAATTTGAACTCAGACAATCAACCGTTTAGCTTAGATGGAGAGACATAGATACACAAACTCCCGACATTAACCATACTACTGCTATGTAGTGTGGGTTTGAGAGACAGTTTTACTAGGTGATCAACTAGATGATACGAGAGACCAAGCCCACCGAGACAGAGAACAGAATAACACAGGATGGTTATGAAATGACCAAGCCGAGACTCAGGTTCTAGAGCTGGACAGGGCGAGCCAGGGAGAAGCACAAGGGGTGGCGAAGAAGGAAAGCATGTATCCGCAATGTTCGGATAAAGACATTGACAAGGTCGCACGTGCTATGAGTGAGGACACCTCACCCAACAACTACGTAGACAGAACGTGTTCTCTCAACTTCTAGATGTCATGTAAAACTGAGGAAGCGCGGGTCTTGTCGTTGTCACTGTGACTGTCGAAGATGACTTCGGACAAAAGACTTTAATCGACTCCATATTGCCCATCATCGTGAAGAAGAAGAACTTGAGTACATCTTAACCGTGTTCCTACATGATTCACATCAACCAGAGGAGGCCTACATCAGTGATCCAAGCAAATACTCTGTTCCCCGTCAAACTTCGAGAACAACTCCATGCTTATGTTGACTGAACGATTTTTCCGCGTTACTAGAGCAACGTGGTCCATTCACAGTGTTCGATCGCGAGTAAACTTGCATTGTTTTTGTTAATCTACACCCCGGTTTGACTATTTAAGGTAAACATGTGCCTAGAGTCGCTATTTGAACAATCGATACCTTCCATTAGTGGAACATGTCACTCGCGTGTGTCGATTTGGTGATACGGCGTTCACATACGCGAATTAGATAATGGATGATCAGACATTTATGGCTAAATGTAAATGGTGGGACGATCATGCACGGTTTGACGAGATGACTACTGCCGTACGTAAACTTATTCGGGGTAGACGGATGTGTCCATATACCTTGTCATCCTACGGTTATTATTAAGCTTACTGTTCTTTCTACCATAAAATTTTCAGAGTTCTGGGTGATCTATCGGCAAAGACGTGACTTACACGGATGTGCTATCGTGCAGTACTTATGTGCTGTGCGGCTAACACCGTGCTACATTGATTGGCCATCGGTGGTGAGCTGCATGCTAAAACAGGCTGGAGTCTCACTACTATTTCTATTTTCTTTCTCTTATCTGTCTAGGTCTGGGCAACTTGACAGTATCTTAGCATACGTGCAGTCTCTGACTGTACGGCACTTTGTCTGGATCAGGCTTGTGCTTTCATACCATACATACAAGGACGCAACCTAGGGTTGATACATGCGAATTTTTGTCGTCAGAGGTGTTTGTACCTCAACCGTGTTTATGTGGTTTACCCTCAAAAAGAAACCCACAACCCCCCGTTTTGTACCGGTGGCAGTGAGGCAGAGTCATGCCCTGTTCTGAATTAGGGTGATGGCGATGGTGCCGTTGTTGATGTTGATAGAAAATGGACTTCTAATTGCACTTTTATACATACGCTTTGATTGGAAGCCAGCAATGCAAGTTGCTTCAAGTTAAGTATACTCATCGAGTCGTTGTTTAAATGGTGTTCGTCGAGCTTACGTTGTTTTTGTTGCACGTTTCGGAAGATGATGCTCCTTGAACATCATTTGAACAACATCACACACGCTGTGCTACGAATATTCTCTTCTAGTACTTTAGTATCAAATGAGAGTGTCACAATTGTCATCCAATGTACGCGGGCAACATGAAACCGAAAGTTTAAAAACGGTGCCAATAGGTTCTCCAACCTCAGTGGCGCTTGCTCGGATAGAAATCGAACACATTACAAATCTCTAGTCTTCTTCGTGAAGATTAGCATCGGCACTTGTGAAGCCGGGGGAGGCACTAGGGATAAGCTCCCACTGTTTATAAAATGCTCCCATATGGCACGCGCGTCCCAAATAGCCTTTGACAACTAAGTTCAGCTTCTGGCATGCACGAGTGGCTCCCCGAGCCTGGCGGAACTGCTTCTACCAACAGGAGAAGGGGCGAGTGACTGGTGCCTGAAAACCAATTTGCTTCGGGCAGATGAAGCTCGTTATCCTGGGAGTGCATTTCATCTAAGGGAAGGAAGAATCTGATTTTTATCCTCCACTGCCTTGCAGGATACCCGATTGCCGGAAAGGCTTCGGGAGAAAACATCTGGAGCAGAGTCTGTTAGACGATTAGTTGGTGCTCACTACCTCTTGCTGGCAACTCCCTGCTGCCTTGCAGGTCGCACTTGGTTGTGCAAAGGCTAAAGTAGCTGACTCGAACAAACGCCGAGTGGTGCTGGGGACGCCGCTTTGTACCCAAATTCCCAAGACTCTTTATTTAAGCTGACTCATCCTCCAGGAGGAGATAGTCGCACAAAATTAAAGTAAAGGTACTTGTGAAGCATGGTTCGTCATATACTCATCGAGTTTGAAAGCGAAAACCGCAACAGCTTCCGAGCGGGTGATTTCTTCAAATGCGTGAGAGGAGGAACAGTCAAATCAATTCCACACCTGTGTAAAGTATGGCGCGGGGTAATTTTGTCTACGCCAGGAGACTTCTTTTCGTTTAGTTGACAAACTTCCCGCGCAACCATTTACGACATTAACAGTCATTTCACTTAATAATTCCAAACGATGCGAATGTGGTCAAACTTGATATGGGATACAACGCTTAGGATTGAAGACAAGTGAGTAAGACGTTGCTAAAGCATCGGTGGTATCTTGGGCAGAGTGAGTCAATCCATTAGGGGTTTGTAGAGAGAATACGCCTGGTAACACGGTTCTGTTTAAACCATGAAGGAAGGCGAAAAAGTCGAGGGTGAACTTCCGTCAATCACACATACCGAAGAATTTCTTGATGATATTGGATTATGCGGCCGAGTCGGTGTTCTTTATCAAATACCAAGTGTAACGTAACCTCTAAGGCATTCACGATGAGCGCTAAATACGATGATATACAGAAGATTACCCTCAGGTATCCCGGCGAGTTGGGAGGAGATTGCTCTTGACCGCTCCCTTTTGAGGTATTGTGCAAAGCGTCGTCTGCAAGCTGGGGAGGAGCAGATACAGCTCTTGGCTGCTGAATGCAGATCACACCGGCGGCATGCAACTGACACCCTACAACCGAGTTCTGACTATCGTTACCAGCGCTGTGGGAGAGATTGTCCTCCCGAATCGGACTGTTTGGTCATTCCAAAAGCTGTAGAACATGAAAATTCATGAGATTGTGACCGACAGAAGGAGGCCAACAACAACAACCCTCAGACATAACACACGAGCTCGAACGACGAAAAGACATCGCGACAACATCGTCTAAAGCACGAGATTAACAACGTCAGTCACTATCGATCGATATGCAAATCTTCAAGGTCACTCGAAAGATCCCTGTGAGCAAAACACATCACAAGTTACAACCGGACAGGTTTGCGGGGTAACGCCATTCTCGTTGATGAATGATTTGACCAATCGTCTTTTTCGTGAATGGTGGGATTCACGTATTTAGCGATGGAATGTTTGACCTCAGAGATGATTCGTGATGCGATCGATAAGTGTGTGTGTGTGTGTGTGTGTGAAACGCGGGAGCTGACATGGTCAATCTGGGACCGAGGACACGAAAAGAGACCACATGTTGGCCAGCTGGGAATGGGGGAATAATGAACCCGAAGTCGACCGATAACCCGAAGCAGTTTGTGTGACGTGCTGTCCGTCCCTCTCGTGGTGCCGTCATTTCTCTTCTGATTCGCTCGCGTTAACAAATCGACCTCGATGCCCACAGCACCCCCCGAGGCCTTGTATTTCCAACAATACAATCAACGGTGTGTGCTTGTCCTAACACGAAATGGACTGTCGTCCTGACGCCCGCAAATTGATGACCGGAGTGGGCGTGCCTCTACTTGTTATCGGTGTGTCCTTGAGACTCATCTGGTTCTCATCACGACGACAGACACGTGATAAGCTGGTTCGGTTGTTGTAACCGCAACCACAGAGTACAGTGAAACCCGGATACAACGAATCTCTGGGGGGGAGTAAAATGTTCGTTAAAAGCGGAATTCGTTGCAAGTAAAACGCATTGTCAGACATGTGATTTTGCCGCCGTCTTTCTGTACACGTGTAAACAAAAAAGAAGTGAAGAATGTCTTACCTTTGTGTGTTTCTGCATGCGTGTAATCCATTCGATGAATAGATAGTGCCACAGATCACAACATTAAATCCAAGTTCATGTTATTAATAGTAAATTTATTCTAAAACGAAGTAGAAAAACATCTTGCACACACACTAACAGTCCAATCTCACGCTTTCATGAAGTAGCTGGCGACGCTCTTTGTTTAAGTTTTGACCTCGCCACCGCCTCGATCTCTCTTTCGACGTCTTTTCCATCTATCCTAAAAAATCTCCTGCAGAGATCAAGAGCACTCCTGGCATCTTTCACAGACGGAGCTACCAGTCACGGAGAATTCACGTGATTTTCTTGTGCGTGCGTGTGAGTCAGTTAGCATACTGTAGGCCAGGCTGCCTGTGTCTCGCCAAGCTATCAGTTCTATTCTTAGCGCACTGCAGGCCACTCTTGACGGAGCGTTGTGGGTTAAAGGCAAGACAAAGCGAGTTCGCTGTTTGTGTGAACTTTATTGAACAACATAGCTGTCGTGAACGTAAACGGTGTTCGTACAAGGCGAGATTCGTAACGAACAGATTCGTTGTACGAATGTTTTAAATAGGCTTACAAAGAAGGAATTTATTTGGGAAATCATGGTGTGTTCGTTCAACCCAAGAATTCGTTGAAAACGATTTCTTTGTAGGTGGATTCCATTGTAGTTGGTTGGTTGTAATTTATAGCGCATACTCATGATGTGTAGACCATTCAAAAACAAAATGTGGGGCCGTTTCGTTTAGAATTCCTGGGCACGTTGTTGCTTGCGGTGTGGAGGAATGCATCACGCTATGAATACACAATGAGTAAACTAGATGGAAGTTTGTTAGAGCTAGTTTTGGGTAACGGTACGCTTCTGACATAGAAGCTTCTCGTCAAGCTAAAGGTGATACAGATTGTAAACCGTATTGTAAGGGCACATCTGAAGCGATATATCGATACTTTAACCAGGAGTCTAAACATTGTAACACACAACAAAGTGCACCTCAAGAATAAGACACCTTTTCAAGCGTTAGGAACAGCATCTACAGAATCAAATGTAAGGGTTGCACTGGTGTTTGCATAGGACAGAATTCCAGAAAGCTGTATACTAGAATCGAAGAGTACCGAAAGGCAGCCCTGCAATGCCAGGTAATATCAATCCCTTATTCGTAAATCAGCCATGGCGGAGCACGTTTTAGATGCAGGTCACAACGTCGATCTAGACTATGTGGAAGTGTTAAGACCGGGTATTAAACCATATAGCGTACCCCTTACATGCCTCATGCAGATGACATTGCTTAAGCAGGTCGACTTGCGGTCAATAAAGTGGATTGGGCAGATATCTCCACACTGATGCTAATATTCATCCTATACCTAAAAGTTACTTAGATTTATTTCTTCATATGTTGTCTAACCTCAACCCCAATGGTTATGTATTTTATGGATGTGGGCCACTGTGTCAACTGACAGTATTAGACTGATGTACATACCCATCGCTTTAGGTAAATCGGCCACTGATCCTGGTCATGTCTACGTGAGGTTTACTATAGGTGTACAACAGAGTTGGTGGGTTGACTGCTACTTAGTCATGCGCTGTCTATCACCATTGGTCTGACGAAGCTTTTGTGTCAGAAGTGAAACGTTACCCAAAACCTGCTCTAACCGACTACACTCCCAAACCTATTCCAATCAGATGGAACCCCCTCTTTTTCTCTTAACAGCTTGATAGAACTGGGCCCGCATCCGTGCACATTCAACTCACCCGTGCTTCTGGAGATCCCTCATTTCGCCTCGCTCCGCGGTCGCCAACGGGAACTCGTGGTGCTTCGCAGCGACAATGGAGAGACGTGGCGAGAACACTCGTTGGAGGCGACCGATCAATCGGTGCAATCTGCATTGGGTCAGAGTTTCGGTGAGTGAGGAGGATTCCTATCGATTCACCTCATCATCATCATCAGCCGGGACATCATCGCACCGGTACCAAGTGTGTTGGCCATGGATGTACATCACAATCGCATGAAGTGTCATGTTATAAAGCTTTTTGAATGACTAAACAGTCCGATTCGGGAGGAACAATCTCTCCCACAGCGCTGGCAACGATAGGCAGAACTCGGTTGTGGGGCGTCAGTTGCACGCCAGCGGCGTGATCTGCGCACAACAGCCAAGAGCTGTATCGGCTCCTCCCCAGCTTGCCTATAATGTGAGCGGTCAAGAGCAGGTTCTTCCCAACTCGCGGGGTCAATACCAAGAGTATTCATATCTCTTTTGCAAACGTCTTTGTACCGCAAGTGCGGTCTGCCCAATGGTCGACTTCCTAATTGCAACTCACCATAAAGTAGATCTTTCGGCATACGACCATTTTCCATTCGATAGACATGACCAAGCCACCGCAGGCGGCAATGTCGTAATAGGGTCTCGGTACGAAGTAGCAAGTCCTTAACTGGCACACAACTCTGACATGTGAAAAATCCCAAAACAAGGAGAAGGATGGGGCCTAAGTAGCTACGGATTCTATAAAAGAGTAAGCACAAACAGACTGGGATGAGGTGCCTACACCTTGAATGGAACATGCATTCACACAAGTTTCGTGAACGAGTAGAGCGACATCAGCATGGCAGCTTCCTTGTGGTTTTCACTGTCATGCATCATAACAAGCTCTTCACGTCACTCCGCTTGACACAATATACAAGGTTAAACACGCCAAGTAGATGTTTAGTGCAATACCGCCATTGAACACGGTTTCGTGACATATCTTGCAGCGTAAATAGCCATTGCGATATCTGATCGCAGGGACTCCAGCCTGAAAGACGCGCTGCGCCGTCTTTGGAAAGATTACTTGTAGTACCGCGTGCAATGAAATTGAGGCGCCAACATCCTCCGAGAGCTCTGTTTTGGAATCACCCCTCTCATCATCATCATCACAGACAGCATTACACCGGTAGCACGTACCGATTGCTTAACTGCCACACAACCATGAAAAAGTAAAATCCTAAAAGATGGGGGGGGGGACTTAAATTGCTACGGATTCTATAGAAGAGTAAGCACAAACAAAGTGGGCAGAGGTGCGTACACATCGGATGGAACATGCATTCAATCAAGCTTCGTGAACGAGTAGAGCCACATCAGCACGACAGCTTCTTTGCGGCTTTCACTGCCATGCATAATAACAACTACTCCACGTCACTGCAGCACTTGACAACATACAAGCTTCAGGAAACACTCCAAGATTATGATTTACACTTTGTATCCTAAATATAACTACCGTGATCTCGGAGCGTGTGGACATCAGCGCCGTCTTCCGAAAGTTTTCTAGTTTGCTCATTCTAGCTCGGTGTCATCTGTTCAATAGAGAAGTACATCCCATCAGCCCATGGTTGGTAACATTAAAGGAATGACGATCATTCAATCGTTAAATCATACAGCCATACAGCGTCATGTTTGTGATGATAACAGGCATGATATGATCCATTTACATCAACAAATCTACGCGGGTATCCATAAATTTCGTTGCAGCATTTTCGCTCATGATATCAAGCTTTCGATTATTACTATTCAATCACAATACGAGCTGTAATCTTCCCGTCAAATACCTCTCACGATTCCCGTTTAATCGACTTCTCACGTCTTACAAGGGCGTCACCCTCCACTTAGCGCTCCAAGTCTTCACGCCCTTATGAGTCACCGGGCCCGTGATGATTGATGGTTGATCAATATCCGGATCACCCTCATCGTCATGATCCAGGCATTTATCGCCGAAGAATACACCAAGACCCACTTGGGTGTGGCAAGCCAAAGTTTGCGCTTGCCATGCTGGTCCATTGACTGGCCAATACGTTTTACTTCGCACATCCAAATCGTAGTGTGTGTGGGTCTGCGTGTTACAACTTGTATGCGATCGGTGGATGAGAAAATGTGTGAATTTTGTTTACGTTTGTTTTCATGTTCGACCATCGATCGCTCCGTTGGTGAGAAACCGGAAATTGGACGCCTTTATAAGTAGTGTTGAACAAGTTGAAATCCGATCGTGTGGTGTGAGATCATAGTACAGTGGATTGGGTGTACAACAGTTTGGGATGACCCATGTGTTATGTAGAAGAACCTCAACCTATTAGTCTGTTCACCAGCATCCACACAATTATTTAGATATCCATCCGTCCATCCATCCATCTATCCACCATCCATCCACCATCCATCCATCCATCCATCCATCTATCCACCATCTATCCACCATCCATCCATCCATCCATCCATCCATCCATCCATCCATCCATCCATCCATCCATCCATCCATCCATCCATCCATCCATCCATCCATCTATCCATCCATCCATCCATCCATCCATCCATCCATCCATCTACATATCCATCCATCAATTCATCTATCCCTCCATCCATCCATCCATTCATCTATCCCTCCATCCATCCATCATTCCATCCATCCATCCATCCATCCATCCATCCATCCATCCATCCATCCATCCATCCATCCATCCATCCATCCATCCATCCATCCATCCATCCATCATCCATCCATCCATCATCCATCCATCCATCCATCCATCCATCCATCCATCCATCCATCCATCCATCCATCCATCCATCCATCCATCCATCCCTCCATCCATCCATCCATCCATCCATCCATCCATCCATCCATCCATCCATCCATCCATCCATCCATCCATCCATCCATCCATCCATCCATCCATCCATCCATCCATCCATCCATCCATCCATCCATCCATCCATCCATCCATCCATCCATCCATCCATCCCCCATCCATCCATCCCCATCCATCCATCCATCCATCCATCCATCCATCCATCCATCCATCCATCCATCCATCCATCCATCCATCCATCCATCCATCCATCCATCCATCTATCCATCCATCCATCTATCCATCCATCCATCCATCCATCCATCTATCTGCACCTCTGAGGTAAGACTTGAAGCTCGAAAGGAGACAGGGACGTGTACTATGAGACAAAAATGACATCGGCGAAAGGGTTCAACGAATCCAAAAGTGCTTACTCACCAAGAACCGAGATCGGATCCTTCAGAAAGTCTATTTCCAGCTGACTCATCGTTTTCGCTAACCAGACCGTTTTAATCTCTTTCTTCTCTTTGTAACAGCTCAAGGAGCAATCGATTTAATGATTCACGGGACAGCTGTGAACAATGGAGTGCATCACGATCAAAATGGACTCCCCGCAGCAAATCATGATCACAACTCCTTGGCGGAACTTTGTTCACCACAAAAGCATCGTCCAATGATTCCTCCCCCACTTCATCAAGTGGCTAGCATGAATTCCACCCAGTGGTCCTCCACCCTCCCTCCGGATGTGCGACATACGTCTCCGTTCTCCACATCAATAAATTCGTTCTTTGGAAAAGCGGATGTACCTACAACCGGAGAACATTTCGTACCCGAAACGTCATGCCATCCAGCTATCCTGGCTAGTGCGGCTGCCGCCATCCTCTCCAACATACAGGGACAGTTGGCAGTTCC
This sequence comes from Atriophallophorus winterbourni, assembly GCA_013407085.1. Classification (NCBI taxonomy): domain Eukaryota; kingdom Metazoa; phylum Platyhelminthes; class Trematoda; order Plagiorchiida; family Microphallidae; genus Atriophallophorus; species Atriophallophorus winterbourni. Next base: position 25,486 of record JACCGJ010000105.1, read on the forward strand.
GGGAGTCAAGCCAACTGCAACGTCAAATGCAACGTCGCCAGCAACAGCATGGCTGCCGCGAGTTTCTGACATGTTGCCGTCGTCCACGTTTTACAAAACAGACAAACCGAAACACCGTCGGGTAGAGTTTAATAAATGGGAAACAAGCTTGAAATCATTTCCGTATCGTGATGCTCCGGAAGAATTTGCAACCGGTGAATTTGATGCGAACGAGGCATCCGATCGATGTACACAAGCGGAGAACGAACACGATGGTAAGCCTATCTATCTATCTATCTATCTATCTATCTATCTATCTATCTATCTATCTATCTATCTATCTATCTATCTATCTATCTATCTATCTATCTATCTA
>JACCGJ010000107.1:0-33926 GCA_013407085.1 Atriophallophorus winterbourni
AGCCATCTAATAATAAGCATACTTACAACTACATTAACTGGAATCTACTGTCAGAATTCATTGGAACAGAAGACTGGAGCCGATTCTTCCTCTCTAATGATTTCACAACAGTCTCGTCAACATTTCATTCACAATTGAGAGGGTTACTTATGAAGGCATCATATAAGCTCATTAGGCACACAAAATTAACGAAAGCCCAGAAAATAGAAAAGAAAATGATGAAACTACATTCCGTTGCTGTAAAAACGCATGACATATTCGCCCTTCTTCGTTCTTATGAACTATCAAAAAGTCACAGATATGCTTTAGATAGCACGCTTAGAGCCGACGAAAACAAAGCTCTTATAAGTCAGGATAAGCCGAAATCACTAAGTAAACTTTTCAAGTTAAGATCATCCAACTCACCCAGCAACATAGATTTCATTATCAAATATTGTAATTCATCCGCCGTTGAAACAATTGTTAGTTCACCTGATGCTATCTGCGAAGAATTCCTTCTGTACTTTAACTCTACCTACAACAATTCAAACTACGTTTACACAACCAGTCATCTTCCTTCGCCGAATACACTAAATACTTTGAGTATAAACCTGAGTGACATAAATAAATTATGTCAGCAATCAACTGTCAGTCTTAAACCTGACACAGCAGGCATAACTCCAGCCATATGCAAAATGGGTGGTAAAGACTTTCAACTTCTCCTGCTTAACCTATTTAACGCATCTATTAAATCTGGTACCTTTCCGGCAGAATGTAAACACTCAATTGTTATACCTAGATACAAATCTGGCTCAAAACACTTAGTTACTAACTACCGACCAATAAATCATACAGCCTTCTTATCAAGATTATTTGAAAGAATTGTAAAGAAAGCTATGCTTGAATATCTGACACCTAGTTTCTTTTCTAAGGCACAGCACGGATTCCTTAACAAAAGATCCTGCATTACTTGTCAGCTAGAATACTTGGACTGCATCACAAGTTCAATTGAAATTGGCTTTTCAGTTATAGTTGTCTTCCTTGATATAACCAAAGCTTTCGACACAGTACCACATAACCTATTACTATCTAAGCTAAGTTCATTTGGTATAGGTGGCAATCTTCATTCTTGGCTCACTTCTTTTCTTACCGATCGCTCATACTGTGTTGAGGTTAATGGTCACAGATCGCGCACCTTGCCGATTCCAAGTGGCGTGATACAAGGCAGTGTTTTAGGTCCATTACTTTTTCTCCTATACATAAATGATGTACATACAGTCGTCTCTCATAGTAAACTATTCTTATTCGCAGATGACATGAAAGTAGTAATTTCCTTCCCATCTTCTGAAACACAAACTTACATTGCCAGACTAAACAAAGATTTGGATGCATTATCCAAATGGGGTAAAATTAATGGTCTCTCATTTTCTGTAGAAAAATCTAAGTTCATGCCTTTAAGATGTACAACTCCTGACAACCCAATTCTTCTTAATGGTAATCCTATTCAAATTATCGATTGCACACGTGATCTTGGGTTCAAATATTCAGCATCGCTTACATTCAACGAGCATATACATCACGTGGTCTCAAAAGCAAAGAAGAGTGTTAATATGATTCATAAGTTCTTTACTCTCCCACACTGTAAGTTAGAACTTTATAAACTTTTCACCATACCCATCTTTGATTACTGTAATATAATATATAGCAGTATAAATAAAACCGATACCATCCTTTTGGAAAAAGTACAACGTACCTTTACCAAATCAATCACCGGATATAGCTCGAATCAATCATATAGAGAAAGATTTACGCAGCTGAAGCTAAAACCACTATGGTTCCGCAGAATTAGACACAACCTAATACTGTTCTTCAGAATATTATCTTCTGATAATATAGATATAAATTCGTCTATTCGCTTCCGACAAGGTTCTAGATATAACTTAAGAAATCAAGATAACCTAGTGGAATTACCTAGATCATGTACGAAAGTGAGAAGTAACTTCTACCTAAATAAATACGCTAAACTCTGGAATATTCTTCCGAAAAACATAAGACTTTGTACCTCACTATGTGATTTTAAATCACATCTGAATTCATTTCTCACAGTTGAAAAATTAATGAAACTTCTCAACCTAGATGTCTCATTAGATGAACTATACAATCATGGCATTGCTGGTTATTAATAGTGATATCAGTTTTTCAACTTTCATAGCGAACAGTTACTCCGTCCCTTAGTATCTATTTTCCAGATTACCTCTTTACATCCTTATGAAGAATTCCGGTCCACAAACGAGTCAACACTGGGACGCCAAATCTTCTACAAATACCCACGAAAAGACACTCTCCATCTAGAACATATATTCGACAATATTAATATGTTCCAACTGAACATTTTTGAAGACTCTCTCTCTTCGAGATTCCTCGCATCTTCGATCTTCCGGTCCATCGTTCTTCAATATTCTTTGCATCATTTTTCCCCTCACCCGATTTTCTTTTCATACAATAACTGCTCATATATTGAATTTCTGTAAAACTGATTGATTATCATTTAAATAAATAAATAAATAAATAAATTTTATTCTTGGAAGTCCAAGGCATGTTAAACATGATCAATAATTTCCAAAAGCTTTGTACAATCAGATTATAGGATGTACATTTGCAAAAATAATTTGTTCAAGGTCATTTGTTTCAGCGGAATTTAACGTTCAATAAATATAAAAGTAACGATTTTTTTAAAGTTGTTTCCAGGTAATCGGTACGTGATCTGATATATTACGAAAACACAGCTATTGCGAGGAAAAGTCTAGAATGTTTTCGGCAACACTGATGATCAATGGATAAGGTCCATCAAAGACGTGCGAAGAATCTCTATTGTTGATGTTCCAAACGTTTTCATTTTGATTGTTGTAAATAGATTGATCTTTCCTGACCATGAGCCGTTTTCTTGTCCGTTAGGCGAAGGTGGTTTATTCCACTAGTTTGAGGTCCGGGGGCCAGTTTCATTTTAGTGCGGATTGAGAATTTTGCTGTGGAGAAAGAAACTAAGAAACTCAGAACCTGGACCATTTTAACAAACGAAAAATTATCAGCACGTATGACCTTGAAAATGTTGATAATTATTGTCCATTTTTCATGCTTTATGTATACAAACAACTTTGATAATTATCGATCATGCTTAGCATGCCTTGGAAATCCAATAATAAATATTTATTTATTTATTTATTTATTTTAAGTACCAAGCACTGAAGTACGTGCTATTCCACCCTTCGTTGACGGAATTGCGAACAGCATCGCATAATTCTTCTATGATCCGGAAGCTAACGTCACATTTGAAACTTGGTTCAGGCGTTATGAAGATCTTTTTCGTGTTGATTCTTCAGCCCAAGATGATGCATGGAAAGTCCGGCTGCTGCTACGTAAACTTGGCCCAGCAGAGCTGTATAAGTACTGCAACCTGATGCTTCCCAAGAATTCTCGGGTTAGAACTTTTGATGAGACGTTCAAGTCACTGATTGAACTTTTCGGTGAGCAGGTATCTCTCTTCAACACTCGTTACAGGTGCCTCAAGCTGAAAATGAATGACACTGACGACTTTCTGAAGCACATGGGCATTGTCAATCGCGAATGTGATTGCTTCAAGTTGCGGTCCCTCACAGACGACCAGTTCAAGTCCCTAATATTCATATGCAGCCTGGTATCTCCACGTTTCGCTGATATTCGAACGCGACTGCTCAACAAACTTGAGCAAGAACCCTCATTCACTCTCCAAGCCATTAGTGATGAATATCTACGACTGGTCCGTCTCCAAGAAGATTTGGCAATGATTCAACATGGGAATCATGGCACCGACACCGTCCATGCCGTTCAGCAAAGCAATTGGCATTCGCCACAAGTTTCCAGCGCAAAGAAGCCACCGTCTTCATGTTGGCATTGCGGAGCCTGGCACTATGTCCGATATTGTCTCTTTAAACAACACCGTTGCAGTCAGTGCAACGTCAGAGGCCACAAAGAAGGATTATGCAGATCCAGAACGAAACAACAAGTTTCGTCGAAACCAAAGATTTCGAGATCATTTTCAAAGCCGCAGCAAAACCAGCAGAGGTTTTCATCAAAGCCCAGGACTCCTTGGAAGCATTCATCAAGTGGACACGCACTCAGCGTCACAACAACATTCCAAGTAAGTTCATCTCCGAGACGGCGGTTCATCTCAATCCAGATCAACGGTATACCCGTTCAGCTTCAACTGGATACAGCATCGGACATCACAATCATCTCCGAAGCAATGTGGAAAAATCTTGGCAGCCCACGTATCTATTCAACATGTCCGCCTGCAACCAGTGCCTGTGGTGGATCACTCAAATTAATCGGGCAACTGAAGTGTTGTGTCTTTCCGAGAGAAAACAGCACCATGTACCTGCTAAATCGCCAAAGCGAACTTGAATCTTCTCGGACTCGATTGGATCGAAGATCTTCAACTGGCAGATCAGCCAATCAATGCTCTGTGCAACCAAATCCAGTGCAGCAGTGCACCCTCGGACAGAATCGATCAAATCGTCAACCGGTTTTCCGATCTGTTCAAAGAGAATCTTGGTAAGTGCGAGCATACACAAGCATTCCTTCAACTTCGTCCAGGAGCTAAGCCAGTATTTCGCCCCAAACGACCTGTACCATATGCCTCACTTCCTCAAGTCGAGATGGAACTACAGCGTCTACATGAACTTGGAATCATCTCTCCGGTAACGTACTCATCTTGGGCAGCACCCATCGTCGTGGTGAAGAAAACCAATGGCTCGATTCGCCTTTGCGCAGATTTCTCGACTGGTCTCAATGATGCACTTGAGACTCACCACTACCCGCTTCCGTTACCAGATGATCTCTTCACCATACTTAATGGCGGCACCTGCTTTGCGAAACTCGATCTGGCAGAAGCTTATTTTCAAGTGGAAGTCGCACCTGAATCACGTGAGCTTTTAACGATCAATACCCATCGTGGACTGTATCAATTCAACAGACTCCCATTTGGCGTGAAGACCGCACCCGCGATCTTCCAACAAGCGATCGACACGATTTTGGCCGGTATTCCAGGCGTTGCGGTCTACATGGACGACATTCTAATCGTTGGCCGAAACACAGGTGAGCTACAGTCTCGCACGGAAGATGTTTTACAAAGGATACAAGACAGCGGTCTCCGGCTTCGTACAGAGAAATGCCAGTTTTACCTGGATTCCATCAAATACCTTGGTTTTATCTTCGATGCTTCTGGTCGTCATCCTGATCCTGCGAATATCCAAGCTATTCAACGAATGCCGGCACCCACAGATGTCTCTACGCTTCGTTCATTTCTTGGACTGGTAAGTTACTACAGCGCTTTCTTACCATCACTACACAATGTTCGTGCACCGCTCAACAGTCTTCTCCAGAAAGACATGGCATGGAACTGGTCACCCGATTGCGAAGATGCTTTCGTCACAGTGAAAACAATGCTGAGTTCCGAGCTGCTGCTGACGCATTACGATCCGGTATTACCAATCGTTGTAGCCGCTGATGCTTCTAGCCATGGCGCTGGTGCGGTCATCTCTCACAAGTTTCCTGACGGAACGGAGAAAGCTATCATGCATGCATCACGAACACTGACACCAGCAGAGAAGAAGTACGGCCAGATAGAAAAGGAAGCGTTGGCTCTCGTGTTCGCAGTCAAACGGTTTCACAAGTTGATCTACGGTCGAAGTTTCACCCTGCTGACGGACCACAAACCGCTCATTTCGGTATTTGGATCGAAGAAAGGGATCCCTGCTCATTCAGCTAATCGTCTGCAACGTTGGGCCCTCACTCTTCTTGGGTACGATTTCAAGATTCAATACCGCAGAACAGAAGATTTTGGTCAAGCAGACGCCCTATCCCGTCTACTCTCAAACGAAACAGACAGTGACGGGGACGTGGTGATTGCAGCTATATCTACTGAGCGGTATGTACGTGATCAGTTAACCACAGCAGTCCGAAACCTTCCCGTGACGGTCGCAGATATCAAGAGGACCCTGAACGACGACGAGGTTCTCTCAGAAGCTATCAGGTATGTTCAATCTGGATGGCCTAGGCTAGCACCACAATTGAATGACAATCAACTGTTCCAAAGACGGGAATCCTTATCAATCGTGGATGACTGTCTCATGTTTGGTGCTCCAGTCGTTATTCCCGCTGCTTTGCGTCAACGGGTAATACGTCAATTTCATGCTGGACATCCAGGGCTCAATCAGATGAAAGCAATCGCCCGAAGTTTCGCCTACTGGCCAGGGACGGACGCTGACATCACCGAGTTTGTCAGGCGCTGTACCAATTGTCAGCAAGCGGCAAAACTTCCTGCTCACGCAACACCGGTTCCGTGGCCTCGACCTGACAAAGCATGGTCGCGTATCCACATTGACTTCGCCGGCCCACTCAACGGAACCACCTACTTAATCTTGGTAGACGCTTATTCGAAATGGCCACAAATCGTCCCGCTCTCTCCTGCCACAAGTTCGACCACAATCGGAGCACTCACTTCGATATTCAGCCAACACGGAGTTCCCGACACCATTGTCTCAGATAATGGATCACAATTCACATCAGCTCATTTTGCCGAATTCTGCAAGAAGAATGCAATTGAGCATATCCGGACTCCGATCTACCATCCCCAATCGAACGGACAAGCGGAGAGGTTTGTCGACACATTCAAAAGAACAATGCTTAAGTCTCGAGGGGAGGGGACTACCGTCGACAACTTGCAACGATTCCTGTTAGTCTACCGGACGACCCCACACGAATCCCTGATGAATAGTCAAACGCCAGCAGAGGCACTAATGGGTAGAAAACTTCGTACAGTCAATAACGCAATGGTCCCGAAGCCACCGCAACCTCAGGTTCATCAGCATCTTAGTCAGAGGAGCTTCAAAGTGGGATCCAGCGTCTATGCTCGTGATTATCGACAACGAAGAAACCCATGGATCGAGGGCAAGGTTGTATCTCGGAGAGGTAGCGTCATGTTCGACATCCAAGTTGGAAACGATATTTGGATACGCCATCTCAATCAATTGAGACCAAGAAAAGGACAGTCAGAGTTAGAACCTGCGGAACCGGTGAATATTCTGTTGGATCTTCTATTCGATACCTTCCATCGAGTCCTTGACGCGGTTTTAATGTGCTATTTTTCAAGGTTATTCCTTTTTACATTCTCAGCCTATATTTATGGATGAGTAAACCATGTTTGTTATTATTGGAAGTGAGCTGCCATACGAACTTCTCTGAAGCCTTGGTCTTCTCTCTCAATAGTCGGTTGGGCAATATTGTGGGAAGCATATCCGGGTGCATTATTAGCTCCATATCAAGAACGTAACACAAATAGTTTATGAGGCCATCGAAATTAAGAAATACTGGAGACAATTTTGAGGGCAAGATCCTTAAATATCGCGAAGAGGTATCGACAAATGGAACCAAAATTCCTTCGCCACTCGGATTTTTTCGTTTCCCACAGAAGAGTCTTGCTCATAATTATTTTTATTATACACAATGCTACTTCTTCTTCTTTTTCTTCTTCTTCTTCTTCTTCTTCTTCTTCTGAATAGACGGCAGGAGGACTACAGTCCGTGAAAGCCGCTTCACCTCCCGGGTCTCTGCTATCTCAGCGTAGATTCCTCACGAGGAGTTACTGAGCTGAAAGAGTAGACGAATCGCGCAGGATAGCGGGAAGTTCACCGTCCAATATGCGTTTAAACTGCTCTTCGGTGACTGCCCCGATTGCATCAGCGGAGAGTGCATTCCAAATATTGACCACTCTGGTCGACAGAGTAAACGATGGCTTCAGGTGTTCCGTTCGGCGCTTTTGCAACTTCAGCGAATGACCTCTAGTTCTTGAGTCCGTGGATACCGAAAAGAATTGTTGAAGTTCCGTTCCGTAATATCCAAGCAGGATTCTCCGCGAACCTCTCACCGTGATGGGTAGAGGAACTGCTTTTCTTTTCCAGCTCGGGCTTAACGCGCGTTGCTCCTAAGTTCAAACCAGGATAATCTCTTTGCTCGCGGATCGGCGAAGATGTCAAACAGACAAAAAAAAAAGAATAGACGTTTTGCAGTGGTGGGTGTTTCTCTGCAGCTTTCACACCGAAAGAAAGAAATTCTGGGACGCCGATTGCTTGTTAGCCAAATACTGTCCTGTGCAACTGAACGACATATACGGTTACTCAGGTCTACCGGATAAATCGCTCGGGCCATTATCAGCGTGTGTTCTGTAATCGGAATCACTTGAAAACAATGGAAAATATTCTCTTCATCAATATGGTGAGATGTCATCAGAGAAGCATAACAGTCATTCAGTTGACAACAAGACAGAAATTTCAGTTCGTCAACTTTTTCACGTATTTTCTAATTTCATTGTTGATTTAATCAGTTTAAACTCTAAGAGAAAAAATAAAGCGATATTTATGGGCTTGTGACAAAGTAGAAAACATTTTTACGATTACGATTTGAATACGATTTCCAAACATTCGCAAGATTTATATCGATTAGTTTCACTTCTGTTCAGGTCGCACTTCCATCGAATGCTCCATGGAGTAGATTCACAGATGACCTGCATAATAATATTCCTTTATCTATCGAATAATTTTAACGGCGTTCATCAAAGCGTATTCTTTTTAAAACTATCATATTTTTGAATAAACAGCAAACTTTTAAACTGCTTTGGATCCCTCCTATCAGATCGTCGGTTCACAGTCTATAAACGGTCACTCTTGTGAGACAGTACCTATAATTAGTGGTGTCATATAAAGCATTGTGCTAGGTCCACTTCTTTTTCTTATTTCTATCAACGTCATAATGGACAGCATTACACCGGTAATACGTACCTTAACTGCCATGCAACCGTGATATGGTAAAAAATTCTAAAAGGTATGGGCAAGGATGGGACCTAAAACGCTATCGAACCTGTAAAAAATGTCTACACGTCGGATAAGCAATCGCTCAGTACTTTTTGCTGTGCCGCTAGCAACGTGCTAAATTGATTGGCCAGAGGTAGTGAGCTGCATGCTGAAACAGGCTGGAGTCTCACTACCATTTGCTGTTATTTTTTCTTCATATGTTTAGGCCTGGGCAACCTGACAGTATCTTAGCCCACGTGCAGTCTCTGACTGTGCGGCACTTTGCCTGGATCAGTCTTGTGCTTTCATACCATACCATACACACCTCGAATCAAACATGCATTCAAGCAAGTGTTCTGAACGAGTACAGAGATATCAGCGTAACAGCTTCCTGGCGGCTTTCTCTGTGACGCATCATAACAAGCTTTACTCGCTACTGCACTTGACTACAGACAAGATTAATCAAACACTCCAATAAGATGTCTACAACAAGACCGCCACTGAACACAATTTTGGGCCGTATCGCTAAGGATAAATTAATCCCTTCGCTGTCAATTCTTGTACACGAATAATGTCATTTTATTCTTCGACATATGTATGTATGTATGTATGTATGCAATCACAAGCATGATCCAGGCAAACTGCCGCACAGTCAATGACTGTACGTGTGCTAAGATACTGCCTAGACAGATATGGTTAAGGAAAATAGCAATGGCAGTGAGACTCCAGCTTGTATTTTTGTGCAGCTCACTACCGGTGGCAGCACAGAATCGCTGCACGATAACACACCCGTACAACACAGTTCTAAAATTAATATATTTGCGGTTTTTGGACCTCCTCAACTAATCTGCTTCAACTCACTTGTTAACCTTTTTCTTTATCCTGTTTTTCAGCACTCGTATATGTTCTTTTTATTTCATTAACTGATTTCTAATTTGCACCCACAATGGGTGGTGGTATGTCAAAAATCGTTCCTGGAATTTTTGTCGGTGGTCTGACCTCTGCAAAATCCAAACAGCATATGGACCAGCATGGTATTACGCATGTGTGCACTGTCCTTCACCAAAACGTTGAGGTTTGTTACATTTCTTGAATCCTATGGTATAAAAAGGTTCCTTCTAGGAAGCAAATTATTTTCGAGGCTGATGATTCACCGTCAGAGAATTTGTCCCGGTATTTCGAGGATGCCTGTTTCTTTATCCACGAAGCACGTGACTCTGGAGGGTCGGTTTTGATTCACTGGTAAGTACTTCAGTATTGAGCTGCATGCCGAAACGTGATGAAGTCTCAATGACATTCATGTTTCATATCTGTCTAGACCTTGGCAACCTGATCATATCTTAACCCATGTGCGGTCTATAACTACGCAGCACTTTTCCAGGATCAGGCTTATGATTCATTGCATACATACACGAGTAAGTTTACACTCAACGGCTTATTCGGGCTTATCCAGGGAAGTTTTGCAGTGCAAGTAACACCGAGATACTGAGCTGCACTAGAACCTCACTACCATATCCTCAGTACTTTGTGCTGTGCGGCGAACACCGTGCTAAGTTGATTGGCCAGAGGTAGTAAGCTGCATGCCCAAACAGTGTGGAGTCTCACTACTATTTCCTGTTCTTTTTTCTTCCTCATATCTGTCTAGGTCTGGGCAACCTGACAGTATCTTAGCACTTGACTGTGCGGCACTTTGCATGGATCAGGCTTGTGCTTTCTTACCATACTATACCATATCCTCACATCTTTTCCTCCCTAGTCAACCTGTGAAATTCTGAAAGTGTGACACTGCCTGTAATTTTATACGTTCATACGCGAATCCTATCTATCGGTATAGTAACAAAATTAACGGCATTACATGCGATCTACGTATCCAAATTTTCATCTTCAATATGTATGCACCTACGGAAGCACAAGCCGGTTTCCAGGCAAAGTGCCGCACAAGCAGGGACTGTATGTGGGCGGAGATACTGTCAGCTTGTCCATTTCCTGCTCTTTCTTCCTCATATATGTCTAGGCCTGGGCAACCTGACAGTATCTTAGCCCACGTGTAGTCTCTGACTGTGCGACACTATGCTTGGATCAGGCTTGTGGTTTATACCATACTAGCTTTCCCATGTCCACTTAAAGGGGCATGGCAGTGAAACTCCGGGATATGGTCGCATGCACCTCACTACCGTTGGCTGATCAATTTAGCTGTCCTGTACTGAAATACTACATAATTGCACATCAGAGCACAATCTTGGATATAAGTCAGGCAAAACCCGTGATGTTATAAATTGAGCCCAAAATCACCGTTGCCATAGTGAAAGTAACCTTGTGATTCTTATTTCCACCGTTACCACCGAGAGTCATATTATGAAAATGCCATTTTCTCGTTTTCTTTCATGTCTGTCTATGCTCGGGTGTTGTTGGCCTCCTTCGGTCGATATCGACCATGGATATAGATCACAATCGCATGAATTTTCCTGTTCTACCGCTTTTTGAATGACTAAACAGTCCGATTCGGGAGGAACAATATCTCCCGCAGCGGTTGCAACAATAGGCAGAACTCGGTCGTTGGGCGTCAGTTGCACGTTGGCGGCGTAATCTGCGTTCAGCGGCCAAGAGCTATTTCTTCTCCCCAGCTTGCAGACGACGACGCTTTACACAATGCCTCCAATGTGAGCGGTCAATAGCAAGTTCTTCCCAATTCGCGTGGTCAATGCCAAGAGCTTTCATAACTCCTTTGCAAACGTCTTTATACTGCAAGTGCGGTCTGCCCAATGGTCGATTTCCTAACTCAATATAGCGTAGATCTTTCGGAATGCTCGGGTGACCTGACAGTATTTTGGCCTACGTGTAGTGCTTGACTGCATGGCACTGCCTGAAACCAGGTTTCTGATTTCATACATACACACTGAGTGCTCATGTAACCTAATCCTATTTTCTTTGCTTGAACGCACATGACAGGAAATTAATATGAATTTCAAGTGTATGAGATGCGGGAATAGACAAAACATGGTAATTACACACGAATCAGTCTGCAATTCTACATTTGAACTCCGCGATTCGTTGTGCGATCCTTCTCTAGCGCACGCTTTGTTTCGCTTTTTGTATTCTCCTTTGTTAACACTCGCTTATTTTTGCAGCGCATGTGGTGTGTCTCGTAGCGTGACCATCACACTCGCCTACCTTCTCGTCGTGACAGACTTCTCGTTGGCTGATTTGTTCAAAGCAGTGCAGGGAGCACGCCATTGCGCTTGCCCCAACCAGGGTTTCATAGTAAGTCTCCGTTTTATATTGGCTGCTTTTTACCTCCGGTTTTTGTTGGCTTCGGTCTATTTTGACCATCAGGAGTTTGTCATGGCGTTTCTTGTGTAGTCCCATTCGGGAGTAACAATCTCCCGCGACTTGCCGTCACGTCGCATATGTAGGTAACTACCTTCGGGTCTCGTCCTAAAAGTGCGTGGGGAGGGGCGAGAATACGTCCTTTGGAATGACGCCCTTATCGCTCGGAGACGACCTTATCCTGGTCCGATGGTTTGTGTACCTCTGTGACCCACCGAGCTATACAGGGTTGTGTCCTTTTAGCACAAGCAGAGGTCATATTAGAAGGTCGATGGATTGAGCTCAGACGAACTCGGTCTCAACCCACTGTCTCGTGAGTAAGGCTTTGGTCGAGAACCCTAATTGTTTTCCTGTCTACGCATTTGCGACTTGGCAGTATCCTAGCCCAAGTACCACCAGGGCAATCACAAACAAATTCAATTCCATAGTGCATCGGCCGTCGCGCATGATAAATCAGGTCGCCTTACCTGGTGCATAGAGCGGGTTGGGTAAGCGAAAACAAGCTACTGCTGGCTCTACTCTTCAATCCTTTTTGTCTCATCTTATCTTCTTCTTCTTCAGTATCCAGTGTGATTCAAGGTTTAGGTACCTCAACCGAGTTTGTCTGTGCTCAATCTTTTATAGGTTCCATATCTTTTTAAGTCCTAATTTTGCCCATATCTTTTAGAATTTTTTAATGTCTTGGTTGTATGGTGACCCCCCCATTCAGATTCATTACAAACTCTCATGTCTGTATATCATTCGTTGCAATTTCCTCGTAACGACTATTTGCACTTCTTTTTGTGCTCAACCAATACTTGTCATCTCGGAAATTATCACCCCTCCTATCTGTTTCAGCAACAACTTTCTGATTTCGAGAAAAGCGGCGCGCAATCTGTGAGAGAAAAGCTTTTCGCTCGCTTCGGTGAATGGCCCACGGAGAAACGTACGGCTGACAAGGCGGCATTAAACGAGGCGCTAGAAATTCAGGAATACTTCATCCTCCATGGTGAGTACCCCGGTGAGAAATCCCTGGCGAATGCCGACGGAGATGGCCTCGGTGTTCAAGGCAAAGCCATCTTCGAGACCAAGCCACCTGCAGTTCATCCTCTGTCCAGCACAATGTTCGCAGTCTACTCGAACGGGAAACCTCGAGATCTTTCCGAATGCATCGCCAATTGCCACAGTGCCGGTAATCAGGCGGAAGATGATGATACCCAAACTTCCTAAGTTTTCCCCGCTGACGACATGATTGTTAGGCCGCAACTGAACCCCACATGACGATCACCCTTTTAGTTTTGTTTGTGTAAATCAAATATTATGTCTCGCTTCTATTCAGTCAATGCAATCCCTTCATCCTGTTCTTTTTTTGGTGGGTTCATTTTGTGCTGTGCTAAGTTGATTGGCCACCGGTAGCGAGCTGCATGCTGAAACTCACTAGAGGCTCACTTTCATTACTACTTTCTCCTATCTGTATTGCCCTAGGCCACCACGTGCAGTCTGTGACTGTGCGGCATTTTGCCTAGATCAGGCTTGTACTTTCATACATACATACATACATACATCATTTAGGCATCTGTGTTTAGGGTTGTCCAAGTCATGATTTCAGTCTTAGCGGATAGGTTGTGCCGTACATATTGGTGTGCAGTGCTTCTGTATTGCTCAGCTTACACACCGCCAAATTGATTCGCGAAAGGTGGTGAGCTGCGTGCGTGTGTATGCTGGAGTCTCACTGTGATTTTCTCCTATAACTTTTTAGGCATGGGCAACCTGACAGTATCTTAGCCCATGCACAGTCTCTGATTGTGCAGCACTTCGCCTCCATCTAGGCTTGTTACTTCAAACGTAAATGCACACAGTTACTCTGTCTATGGGGAAGGAAAATAGCAATGGCAGTGAGACTCCAGCGTGTATTTTTGTGCAGCTCACTACCGGTGGTAGCACAGAATCGCTGCACGATTACACACCCGTGCAACACAGTTCTAAAATTAGTATATTTGCGGTTTTTGGACCTCCTCAACTAATCTGCTTCAACTCACATGTTAACCTTTCTCTTTATCCTGTTTTTCAGCACTCGTATATGTTCTTTTTATTTCATTAACTGATTTCTAATTTGCACCCACAATGGGTGGTGGTATGTCAAAAATCGTTCCTGGAATTTTTGTCGGTGGTCTGACCTCTGCAAAATCCAAACAGCATATGGACCAGCATGGTATTACGCATGTGTGCACTGTCCTTCACCAAAACGTTGAGGTTTGTTACATTTCTTGAATCCTATGGTATAAAAAGGTTCCTTCTAGGAAGCAAATTATTTTCGAGGCCGATGATTCACCGTCAGAGAATTTGTCCCGGTATTTCGAGGATGCCTGTTTCTTTATCCACGAAGCACGTGTCTCTGGAGGGTCGGTTTTGATTCACTGGTAAGTACTTCAGTATTGAGCTGCATGCCGGAACGTGATGGAGTCTCAATGCCATTCATGTTTCATATCTGTCTAGACCTTGGCAACCTGATCATATCTTAACCCATGTGCGGTCTATAACTACGCAGCACTTTTCCAGGATCAGGCTTATGATTCATTGCATACATACACGAGTAAGTTTACACTCAACGGCTTATTCGGGCTTATCCAGGGAAGTTTTGCAGTGCAAGTAACACCGAGATACTGAGCTGCACTAGAACCTCACTACCATATCCTCAGTACTTTGTGCTGTGCGGCGAACACCGTGCTAAGTTGATTGGCCAGAGGTAGTAAGCTGCATGCCCAAACAGTGTGGAGTCTCACTACTATTTCCTGTTCTTTTTTCTTCCTCATATCTGTCTAGGTCTGGGCAACCTGACAGTATCTTAGCACTTGACTGTGCGGCACTTTGCATGGATCAGGCTTGTGCTTTCTTACCATACTATACCATATCCTCACATCTTTTCCTCCCTAGTCAACCTGTGAAATTCTGAAAGTGTGACACTGCCTGTAATTTTATACGTTCATACGCGAATCCTATCTATCGGCATAGTAACAAAATTAACGGCATTACATGCGATCTACGTATCCAAATTTTCATCTTCAATATGTATGCATCTACGGAAGCACAAGCCGGTTTTTGGGCAAAGTGCCGCACAAGCAGGGACTGTATGTGGGCTGAGATACTGTCAGCTTGTCCATTTCCTGCTCTTTCTTCCTCATATCTGTTTATGCCTGGGCAACCTGACAGTATCTTAGCCCACGTGTAGTCTCTGACTGTGCGGCACTATGCCTGGATCAGGCTTGTGCTTTATACCATACCAGCTTTCCCATGTCCACTTAAAGGGAAATGGCAGTGAAACTCCGGGATATGGTCGCATGCACCTCACTACCGTTGGCTGATCAATTTAGCTGTCCTGTACTGAAATACTACATAATTGCACATCAGAGCACAATCTTGGATATAAGTCAGGCAAAACCCGTGATGTTATAAATTGAGCCCAAAATCACCGTTGCCATAGTGAAAGTAACCTTGTGATTCTTATTTCCACCGTTACCACCGAGAGTCATATTATGAAAATGCCATTTTCTCGTTTTCTTTCATGTCTGTCTATGCTCGGGTGTTGTTGGCCTCCTTCGGTCGATATCGACCATGCATGTAGATCACAATCGCATGAATTTTCATGTTCTACCGCTTTTTGAATGACTAAACAGTCCGATTCGGGAGGAACAATATCTCCCGCAGCGGTTGCAACAGAAGGCAGAACTCGGTCGTTGGGCGTCAGTTGCACGTTGGCGGCGTAATCTGCGTTCAGCGGCCAAGAGCTATTTCTTCTCCCCAGCTTGCAGACGACGACGCTTTACACAATGCCTCCAATGTGAGCGGTCAATAGCAAGTTCTTCCCAATTCGCGTGGTCAATGCCAAGAGCTTTCAAAACTCCTTTGCAAACGTCTTTATACCGCAAGTGCGGTCTGCCCAATGGTCGATTTCCTAACTCAATATAGCGTAGATCTTTCGGAATGCTCGGGTGACCTGACAGTATTTTGGCCTACGTGTAGTGCTCGACTGCATGGCACTGCCTGAAAGCAGGTTTCTGATTTCATACATACACACTGAGTGCTCATGTAACCTAATCCTATTTTCTTTGCTTGAACGCACATGACAGGAAATTAATATGAATTTCAAGTGTATGAGATGCGGGAATAGACAAAACATGGTAATTACACACGAATCAGTCTGCAATTCTACATTTGAACTCCGCGATTCGTTGTGCGATCCTTCTCTAGCGCACGCTTTGTTTCGCTTTTTGTATTCTCCTTTGTTAACACTCGCTTATTTTTGCAGCGCATGTGGTGTGTCTCGTAGCGTGACCATCACACTCGCCTACCTTCTCGTCGTGACAGACTTCTCGTTGGCTGATTTGTTCAAAGCAGTGCAGGGAGCACGCCATTGCGCTTGCCCCAACCAGGGTTTCATAGTAAGTCTCCGTTTTATATTGGCTGCTTTTTACCTCCGGTTTTTGTTGGCTTGCTTCGGTCGATTTTGACCATCGGGAGTTTCTCATGGCGTTTCTTGTGTAGTCCCATTCGGGAGTAACAATCTCCCGCGACTTGCCGTCACGTCGCATATGTAGGTAACTACCTTCGGGTCACGTCCTAAAAGTGCGTGGGGAGGGGCGAGAATACGTCCTTTGGAATGACGCCCTTATCGCTCGGAGACTGGACCTTATCCTGGTCCGATGGTTTGTGTACCTCTGTGACACATCGAGCTATACTGGGTTGTGTCCTTTTGGCACAAGCAGAGGTCATATTAGAAGGTCGATGGATTGAGCTCAGACGAACTCGGTCTCAACCCACTGTCTCGTGAGTAAGGCTTTGGTCGAGAACGCTAATTGTTTTCCTGTCTACGCATTTGCGACTTGGCAGTATCCCAGCCCAAATACCACCAGGGCAATCACAAACAAATTCAATTCCATAGTGCATCGGCCGTCGCGCATGATAAATCAGGTCGCCTTACCTGCTGCATAGAGCGAGTTGGGTAAGCGAAAACAAGCTACTGCTGGCTCTACTCTTCAATCCTTTTTGTCTCATCTTATCTTCTTCTTCAGTATCCATTGTGATTCAAGGTTTAGGTACCTCAACCGAGTTTGTCTGTGCTCAATCTTTTATAGGTTCCATATCTTTTTAAGTCCTAATTTTGCCCATATCTTTTAGAATTTTTTAATGTCTTGGTTGTATGGTGACCCCCCCATTCAGATTCATTACAAACTCTCATGTCTGTATATCATTCGTTGCAATTTCCTCGTAACGACTATTTGCACTTCTTTTTGTGCTCAACCAATACTTGTCATCTCGGAAATTATCACCCCTCCTATCTGTTTCAGCAACAACTTTCTGATTTCGAGAAAAGCGGCGCGCAATCTGTGCGAGAAAAGCTTTTCGCTCGCTTCGGTGAATGGCCCACGGAGAAACGTACGGCTGACAAGGCGGCATTAAACGAGGCGCTAGAAATTCAGGAATACTTCATCCTCCATGGTGAGTACCCCGGTGAGAAATCCCTGGCGAATGCCGACGAAGATGGCCTCGGTGCTCAAGGCAAAGCCATCATCGAGACCAAGCCACCTGCAGTTCATCCTCTGTCCAGCACAATGTTCACAGTCTACTCGAACGGGAAACCTCGAGATCTTTCCGAATACATCGCCAATCGCCACAGTGCCGGTAATCAGGCGGTGGATGATGATGATACCCAAACTTCCTAAGTTTTCCCCGCTGACGACATGATTGTTAGGCCGCAACTGAACCCCACATGACGATCACCCTTTTAGTTTTGTTTGTGTAAATCAAATATTATGTCTCGCTTCTATTCAGTCAATGTAATCCCTTCATCCTGTTCTTTTTTGGTGGGTTCATTTTGTGCTGTGCTAAGTTGATTGGCCACCGGTAGCGAGCTGCATGCTGAAACTCACTAGAGACTCACTTTCATTACTACTTTCTCCTATCTGTATTGCCCTAGGCCACCACGTGCAGTCTGTGACTGTGCGGCATTTTGCCTAGATCAGGCTTGTGCTTTCATACATACATACATACATCATTTAGGCATCTGTGTGTAGGGTTGTCCAAGTCATGATTTCAGTCTTAGCGGATAGGTTGTGCCGTACATATTGGTGTGCAGTGCTTCTGTATTGCTCAGCTTACGCACCGCCAAATTGATTCGCGAAAGGTGGTGAGCTGCGTGCGTGTGTATGCTGGAGTCTCACTGTGATTTTCTCCTATAACTTTTTAGGCATGGGCAACCTGACAGTATCCTAGCCGATACATAAACTCTGACTGTGCAGCACTTCGCCTCCATCAAGGCTTGTTACTTCAAACGCAAATGCACACAGTTACTCTGTCCGTTAATACTGCTGTTTTCGACATTTTTTGACATAACTATCTTCAATGCAAGACCGACAGTGAACACGGTTTCGGGACATATCCTAAAGCGTAACTAGCCATTGCGATATCTGATCGCGGGGACCTCAGTCCGGAAGACGTACAGTGCCAGCTTTGGAAAGGTTACTAGAGAGGGTTTTTAACAACCTATGCCACGTGACGGTTTGACTACCCCGAGGTTTACGCGAATCAGGATGTGGCTTCGCAAAATGAATCCGTTCGGAACTCGGTGGTTCGGCATCTGTAACCTATGCTGGTTGGTCTGTTGAACCCTTTCAACTGACCTTGATGGACGTCGTTTATTCGTGGATTTATTCACAGATGATATGCGGGTAAACAGCTATGCTTTACAAGACCCACAAAAATGTACATCAGGTCGGGTGGTAAAAAAATATCAAAATATTGTTACAGATTCTTGTCAAACGTAAAAAATATACTTGTGCATGTGGGCATCCAGTGATTTCTTAAAAACCTCAATGGTTTCAGATTGCACCACGTGAGTAGGTAAACTGTTCCACAATTGCACATTGCGAACGGAAAATGCATATTTGCGGCGGTTCAACCTGCTATGCTGTTGGTAAAATTTAGATTGGTGACCACGCAGATGTGTGTTATGGGAAAGATGAAACAAACGGCTTCAAGGATTATTTGTTTGATTAAGCACTGTCCAAATGAATATCAGTGCTCCTCGTTGCGTATGTATTGAGCCGAATGCAAATTCAATATTTTAATTCTCATTTAGTATGGATAATTAGAAAGTCCAAAGACGAGTTTTGTCGCTCTGCTCTATGGCTTTTCCAATAGGTGAGTATCTTTTTCAACCAAGAATCCAATGCAGCTTTGGCATATTCGGTATGAGGACGGATGTAGGTTGAAATCAATGTGCAGACAATGTTGGGGTCAAACGAACCTAGGACTCTTCTAAGGAGACCAAGTTGCTTTCAGCTTTACTGGCAGTGAGTCAACATTGCATTGAGTTTCCTAAGCCATGTTGGATAATCATGCATAAATCTTTTTCGGAAAAGCCGGTTTTAATAACACTACGACCTAGATAATATTCTTTGCTTAACTTGCTGTTGAGCGACAGCTACTGACGTTCTACATCTGCTCTAATTTCCGTCGATGTTGTTAATCTGACCGTTTTCATGCAATGCTTCCGAAACTGCAATTCTTTCAGGTTTTTCGATTGTGTTCATCGGCCATTTTTGGAGGTTACCGCTTTTGCGAACGTGATGTTCCACATAAATACCGAGAGCCAATGATGATCACCCGTTGCTCTCGTGCTATGCAATCAATATTTCGTGTAGGTGGATGAGGTGGTATTTTGTTTATAGTGTTTTCATCATTGTATGTTTTATGTGATTTATCGTACATATTCCGTTATTGTTTTGTTATATGCATACATTTGAATGGTTTACTGACACTTAATCGCCAGACAATTAATCACCGACACTTAATCCCTAGACATTTGACACCCAAGTCACTTCATCCCCAGTTTGATATCTTCTGAAGAATTCAGCGTACGTTTAAATGAATTTATTTAGCAGGAGAGATATGCAATTGATTTTAAGAACGTCAATCGTTCCGTAGTTGAGCATGGCTGAATTGCTCGAGAAGTCCTGGCGCATATCTCAGCCTACTTCTTCTTCTGTTTGATATGAACCCAGGCACTTTCTTGAACAACAGAGGCAATCCTTTCGCAAACCGTTAAGAAATGTCCATGTGGTAGGATATTGGCAAAGAAAAGAGTGACTGTAATGCCTGATGTCAGCCATCTACAGCATTATTCGTTCGGCAACACCACTATTTGCGTCTTCATACTTATTCCAGGTGGAAATATAGCTGGTGCAAAGTTTTCTCTTCTACCTTTAATTTGTCGACCTTGAACAAATGTATGTTCATTCATCCTCTCACTTTGAGGCATGGATTCGGCTAAAATCTCAAATGTGCCGACTACATCATTCAATGGCACAATCATGATGCGTAAATCATCGTCTGCCTCATAATCTGCTTTCGTCTCTAGTTGACTGAAGAGTAAGTGACTAGGGATGAAGTGACTTGGGTGTTAAATGATTGGGGATCAAATGTCTGATGATTAAGTGTCTAGGGATTAAGTATCGGCGATTAAGTGACCGGACGCCCATTTAAATATGTGCGCAATTTGAATGTATTATTATTCACGCCGCTTGAGTGTTCTGTTTTGGGGCAAGTGATTGTTTGGGATTTGTTAGGTTGAGAAGTGTTAGCACTTATTGGATAAAATAAGCAAAAAGGCGTACGTTGTTAGTGATGAAATCTCCGTTGGATTAGCCGCTACAAGTTCACCTCGTGTATGGTTATTGTGCGAACCATCTGCTCAACATTGATTAAAAAAATCGATCCAATTTGCATTCCACGATCATTGTTTTGCTTAGACGCGTGAAACCCTACCCCGCTTGTGGTTTCATATGTTGATCGCAAACTATATTAAAGGACTGCACTTGTTTTGGTTCACAGTGTGAGCATACACTATTCATACATAAAACGCACCGGAAAATAAGGCTCACTGTCGATTTTTCGTAAAAATTAGTGTTTTTATGTGCGCCTTATAGTCCGAAAAATACGGTAGTTGTTTACCTTTCATAACCGCTTTACAATTGGAAGTCTGTTGTCATCCCTGATGATGTCAGGTATCCATTAGCCGCACAGTCAGGCTTAAACACTACTCCCAGTTTCATGCTGTTCGCCCTCATCCGGTCGAGAGAGTGCGATCATCTTCTGCAAGCCAAGTCGTTAAAAAGCATACTTTTGGTGAATTCCCTGTTCGCTGGCTTTGAAACAGTAGATGATGTCCAAACCACGTGCATCTGTTCTGGATCCGTTTTGGATTTTTACTTTCAATGCAAGTCGAGTGGGGCCTATTGGCTAGCCACTATCAATTGTGTAAACAGCTCTGGGCTGCCGACAATAGATCATGTCGCCAGCGTGCAATTGACCTCGATAAACCGAGTACTTCCTATGGTTGAGAGCTCTGCGGGAGAGATTGTCACTCCCGAATCGGACTGTTTAGTCATTCTGAAAGCTGCAGATCATAAAACCATCATCCACCTGTGATGTACATCCCTAGTCGACACTGACTGAAGGAGGCCAACAACAGCAAGGTCAATTGAACACCTTCAGCGGGACAAGTGTCCAAAAGCCACGGATGTGCAATCGTTCAGTACTTTGTGCTGTGTGACTAAACCGTGCTAAATGGATTGGACAGGGGTAGTGAGCTGCATACTGAAACAGGCTCGAGTTTCACTACCATTTCCATTCTCTTTCTCATATCTGTCTAGGCCTGGCTAACCCGACAGTATCTTAGCCCACGTGCAGTCTCTGACTGTGCGGCAGTTTGCCTGGATCAGGCTTGTGCTTTCATGCCATATCATAATAAGAGGCAGATCTTCGTCATCTGCCACTTATTAAACGATGACTTGAGAACCAGAAGTGTTGACTTATCCCTCAGCAAACTATGTGACAAACTCAACAACAACAGCAACATCTGAAATGAGATCGTTAAAAAGACTTACAAGTTTAAACTAAGCTTTCTAAATGATGCTTCGTGGAAGTATCAGCACCCGTGGTTTATTGCTGTCGTTTCTCTTTCGGTGTTCATCACGTCATGATTTAATGATCAAACAAAAATGATCGATGTTGTTTCGTTATGTTATCCAACGTATGTCGCGAGGTTTGTGCATCACGCTCAAATTTCACAACCCATTTTTCCGTGTTCCGTTGTAAAATCTTTGAGACAAGATGAAATATAGGTTAACCGAATGGGAGAATCCTGGACCAAGTTTCCCACGTAAAATTTCCCAGAGAAAATTTCATTGTCCCACAAGCCAATTGTTGCCTGTTCAGAGTCTCATAAACAAATTCCTGATGTATTGTGATTACTAGCACAGCTTCATCAGTCGTTGACATAAGAGAAACCGAAATGTGTATTTGCATGCATTCCCGTCAAAGGCACCCCACGACTGAGTTCGTGCTGTTCGCATTAATCAGGTAGGAACCGTGGGATCCGCGTGCCTTGGAACAGTGGAGAAGATGGTAAAGAAAGAACTGTGCATGCATGTTAAGAGGGCACCCTTCCAACGAATAAAACAAGGCCGAGTGCCTGATCGATGGAGAGAAGTTGTTGCAGGGTAAGCCATGTCGTACCTCGGTAACAAACACCATCTGCACTAAGTTCAAATTGCCTGACTCGCCCATCTCAACCAACATCCGTCGTTCCCACTGTGCACGTTCCCAAGATTATGGTGTACACTCACACGTTCGCTCTGTTGTTACCATATAAATACAAACCATGTTTACAGTCCAAATACACACACTGGGCGCTTGGACTCCTGGTCAACGTCCCATTCTGGTCTCGTTCTGTTTTCCTGGCTGTTGGATTAGAACAACGCATAGATCGTTAGAACGCAAAGACAGTCTCTGCTGCAACATCGACGACAACCATCATAACAATGCATCTACGGATTTTTGTTTAAATGTTATCAGTTGAACCTCACCCACATGTGATTAAACCGGTTGGTCGTGGCAACTTTATCCAACAGTGGCATGCGCCCGCAATCCATGTTAACCATTCCTCCACTGTTTCAAACGCATGCGGATCCTGATTTTGTGGTCCCTGCCTGATGAGTGCAAACAGCACGGAACCGGTCGTGGGGAGTGTGTGTGATGGTACTGTTTGCAAATGAGAATTTTCTTGTTCAAGCCCATTAGTTGGACCCACCTCAATGTTTGTGACACATGCAACGGAATACGGTCGTGGCAGCCTCATTCAACATTTGTTTGTAAGATAATCTTGGCTCTTTAGAATTACAACAAGTTTAAGGTGAGAATTTTGGGCCATGTCGCAATCAGGTCACGAAAAAGTACGCATCAGCGATTACACTACATAACAATTATTTCAAGAAGTCGGTCGCTCAGAAGATGAGCGTACATAACCGACTTCATGGAAGGGCAATGCCCGGTGTTGACAACAATAAAATCAATCTGTTCAAAATGTATGAGTTCCTCTCATGTAACAATCATAAATTTTCACTGATTCAACAGTATCCCGTCTAGTAAAACCACAATGCTGTAAAAATTTTGAACTCTTCACGTGAAGCAATCCATTGGACGTTAGTACAATCGGGCGATGTTCAATATGATTCTCATTAAAACCCATTATTTGTAACACGACAACGATAGACTCACTGATTTGTCTTTTGTTGTACTTGCTTTGTATACGTTCCCAATGGAATCCCATCCTTCGCAGTAAACAAGTAGCTCGTACAAAATTTCTACTCCGTGACGAAGAAGGAGTTTGCAGAGAAGTACTCAAAGTTCGTTATGCCGTTGGCATCTTACATTGTGGGTTAATGCAGTTTTGTAGTAAATGTTTTCCAGGCGAAATTATCCTCTATGGCAGCCATCTTCTCACGGTAACTGTCCTCGTGTTGCGCTGCGCGTTTTTGTATTCATATGTCCACATCTCATGTATAACATCCGAATGAAAGGCGGGGGAATACACGTTGGGAATTGTGGATTCAGTAGTTCGACTGTGGTCATTGTTTCAGATAGCTAAGCAGGGAACAATCCACTGACGTATATAATTCTTGTTCCCACGCCTTGTGGATATGCTCCTGGAATGCTGCGTTTTGCTTTCAGATGCACACGGATGTTTGCGCCTGATTGAAAGAAGTCTTTGCGATGAGGGTTTGCATTCATGGGTTTAGGTCTTTTCCACCGCATATGCTGTATGGAATGTAGTTGCAATTGGTGCATGTAAATACGTAACGGGTGTTTCCGGTAGGAGATGCAGTCATTTTCTTACTGAATGTCGACTAAAACGATTGCTTGCAACGTTTTCCTGTGGATCATTATTCTAATTTTATACTACTTCATCTTTATAAGTAGTTATATCGTACGTTTATTTCACGTGGATGATTAGAATGCCCAAGATCAAAAAAGATCTTGATTTACTAAAACAAAATATACATGGACTACATCAAAGAAGCGTTGCAAAGTAGTACAAAGTAATGATGCCCAGGCCAAATACAAGCGACAGGCGATTCCTTGAAGCCCCCGCGTAGACATCCAACACCGCTGGATTCGCGTACGGGTTTCGCCCGTCATCCCAAGACATTGGGCATACATCGAATTGATATTCGTCTTCGGTCAATTCCAAAAGCAGCGATGCGCCCTCAGTGGGCAATGAGGATTCCGCGGTTTGCATCTTGGAACATCGATTTCCTTGACCACGTGATAAGAGATAGTTTCGAAAACCGATGCGTTTATATACCCAACACCGAAAGTTGTTGGTCACCTAAAAGTATACAACAATGTTTAAAAATACCGCTTGAAGTGTGAAGTTATATTCGATTTAAAAAACGATTTGATGGAGTATTAGTAAATAAAAGCACCTTAGGTTTTAAAAATTGCGCAAGATGTGTGGCATTGAAAGCTGTTAACCTGGATCGGACATTGATTGATGGTTAAATGACACTTTTAGCTCTGTCTGAGTTGATTGATACTTGTTTTTGGGATGCTAGTTTGAAAACTTTTCAGCTGTTTTAGTGGGTACATTTACGTTTGGGTTTTTTCATTCAAAAATCAATATTTACAATTAATTGTAAACTCATATCAATGACAAATCAAGCGAGCGATTATTACTAAGTACCACTACTTGTCAATTTTACCGCATGATTTTTATGTCAAACATCCATTTGCACTGGAAAAAGCATAATAATATCATTGGTCTACAATAATTGATTTTATAAGATTCAATTGGATGAAAACTACGATGCTTAACCATCCAATCAAATTACAAGTCGGAGTATGTGATGTGTATCTGCGATGAGCGCTAATCACAAGCGTTGGAATGATATGTTGAACTCTAACCCCTCCGGCTCAACACGAGAGCAGGAAGCGCGGGAAAGATCGAAGACAACAATTGTGGACTGGTATTTTTTCGGGTCCCGGATTGATTGCATTCGAAGGGTTCGATCGACAACATCTTTAGAAGTATAAGAAGATGCTCAACGTCAGCCATAATGGAACGGTATACAGTATATAACTTTGTTTACCACTTTTCCACTGTTTCAAGGCTCACTGAACCTGATCTTACTGTCTCCACCTGACGATGGCAAACAGCCTGAAACCGGTAGTGGTGTGCAAGGGATGGGGATGTGAGCACCACAATACTTTGGTCTTTTATATGCGCCTCGAGCGCTTGACCAGGAATCACTTTGTGATTCTGTATTTGTACATCGTGGTTCTTTGTAAGAACCCTATATAACAGTGGCATACAAATATAACTTTGTTTACCGCTTTTCCACTGTTTCAAGGCTCACTGAACCTGATCTAACTGTCTCCACCTGACGATGGCAAACAGCCTGAAACCGGTAGTGGTGTGCAAGGGATGGGGATGTGAGCACCACAATACTTTGGAACTGTATACAGTTCGTCAATGTCGGTTAAACGAGTCCTGCGCGGCGAGTGCTTGAATTGTACCCGTTGGCAGGAAATCGACTGACAAATCAAATGGAAGTGACAATCTGGACAGACATAGATTTATTCATAGATGATATGCGGGTTAAAAGCTATGCTTTACAAGACCCACAAAATATACATCGGGTCGGATGGTAAACATATCAAAAACGTTATTAGAAATTATTGCCAAACGTTAAAACATATTTTTCCATATGGGCATCTAGTGATTTGTTTGAAGCCTCAATTGTTTCAGATGAGTAGGTAAACTGTTCGAACATTGCGAACGGAAAATGCATATTTGCGGCAGTTCAACCTGCTATGCTGTTGTTAAAGTTTAGATTGGTGGGAAAGATGAAACAAACGACTGCAAGGATGATTTTTGATAAAGCAATGTCCAATTGAATATTAGTGCTCCGTGTTTCCATCTGTATTGGACTGAATGCAATTTCAATATTCTAAGCCGCGTTTTGTATGGAAAATTAGATAGTCCCAGGACGAGTTTTTTCCCTCTGCTCTGTGGAGTTTCTAATAGCTGAATGTCTTTTTTTCAGCCAAGGATCTCATGTCGGTGTAGTATAGTCCATATGAGGGCGGATGTAAGTTGAAATCAATTTTAGGATTATATTGGCGTCAAACGAACCTAGGCCTCTTCTGAGGAGACCCATGTTGCTTTCAGCAGCGAGTCGACATTGAATAGATCTCCATAAGTCAGGCTGAATAATCACACCTGAATATTTTTCTCCGTGAAGGCTGGTTTAATTACAGTCCGACCTACATTGTTCAACTTGATGTTTAGTGATAATAAGCTGTATTTCGAGACGTTCAGTGGCATTTCGTTATCTAGGGACCCGGCATAAATCATATCCCGTTGCTGGTTCTGTATGCCGGCTATGGAGTTTATCTTACTCAACAGCTTTGCGTCATCCAAGAGAATAAGACCTGGCGACTGTACTATAATATACCAATCTTGTTACAATATTAATTAGGCCGTTACCGGATTGAAGGATTTATGTTTTACAAGGTGGGCACTTTACAACACCTTAAGATTGCGGTATGAATGGCAATGTGAAAAATAGTAGTATATAACGACTAGAGTATATCAAATATATGGCTCACGAATGATCTTCCTTTCCATATGTAAGTCTACTTTCAGTCTACTTTTAAATATCGCCAGGCAAACGGATTCCATCACATTTGAAGGTGGGGAATTTCATAATGTAGCACGCGAGGTAAAAAGGTGCTGACAATCAATATGTGAATTTGGGAGGCAGAGAGAAAGGTTGTCCTTTGATAGACACTATTTTATAGACAAGAATAATACCGCGAAGTATACGTCTTTGGGTAACGTCATGTAGACTCTGACGTCGCAATCTCTTAGTGTAGGGAACATTGCGAAGACACATCAACAATACCTTTTGTCGAAAATGGCAATATATTTCCACGCCAAGGAGCACAGACCTCTACCGCATACTGCATCCTGTTATTAGCGAGAATCTTCCAGATGTTGTTCAGATGGTGTTCGCCGAGCTTGTGTAGTTGTTGTTGGGCGGTTCGTCATCAAGCTAGATGATATAATCAGCAAACCTTCTTTTAAAGTGACTTAAAATTGGTATTGATTGGTTTTTATAAGGTCCCTCTGTCCGTTCGCTATCACTACCGGTGGATAGTGGAATTCATATGTTGCATTCTTGTTCATTGAGTTTTATCAGTTCATAAGTTGTAGCCAATTGGAGGTGCTGGTTAGTTGATGTCGTTGTTGAGTGCCACGCTATGATGAATTCTCGCACTCGTTGGTTGTTTTCTTTTGCTAAAATCTTCGCATTGTCCCAATAGAATTGGTGTCCGAATTGATCGACATGTATTGCATTCGGCTCAATACCGACGGCAACGAGGAGCACTAATATTCGTTTGGACAGTGCTTAATCAAACAAATCACCCTTGCAGTCGTTTGTTTCATCTTTTCCATCACACACATCGGCCTGGTCACCAATCTAAACTTTACCAACAGCATAGCAGGTTGAACTGCCGCAAATATGCATTTTCCGTTCACAATGTGCAATTGTGGAACAGTTTACCTACTCAAGTGGTACAATCTGGAACCATTGAGGTTTTTAAGAAATCACTAGATGTCCACATTGACAAGTATGTTTTTCACGTTTGACAAGAATCTGTAACAATATTTTGATATTTTTACCAACCGTCCCGATGTACATTTTTGTGGGTCTTGTAAGGCATAGCTTTTTACCTGCATATCATCTATGAATAAATCATCTTTGAATAAATCAATGACCTTGGATCGTGTCTTCGTACAACTGACCGGTGTTCGTGCAGTCTCGTGCTTAGCTTGCGACCAGTTTGTCCGATGTAGTTCTTCTCGCATTCTCTGCACGCAACGTTGCAGACAATATTCGATTGTTATTCTTTTGAAAATTTGTTATTTATATTGTTTAATTGATAGCGTAATGTTGACGCGGTTTTTGCACGACCCTTTTCAAATGTTAATTGAAAGATTCACCACTATTTGCTGGTCTGTCGATATACATTCTGGTAGTGACCTATGACCTCTCCGACAAACTGCAGCTTCCATCATCCACCGGAGACCTATCCGATAACATTGAAGGGCTATACAGACCAATGGTATACGTCAAAATCTGAATTTCAAATCACAGAAACTTTGTATATTCAACGGCAATTGAAGGACAGTCAAATTAGAATAACCTAGGTAACCATTTTGGAGATTAGTGGGAGAGAGTGTGCGAGTGTTTTGAGCCACCTGAACGTGATCCAAAAGCTTAAAAAAATGTACGAAAATTATCTGGATCACATACCGGATCTTGTTTGTCGTGTGTGATTAAAATCGACCTCGTGTCTTCCATCCAATAACCGACGCAAGTCAAATAATTGTCCACCACATTGTACTCTGAGATCGGTTGACCGGCGTAGTCCAGTCGCCAACACTTTTGCACATCCAATTGCAACGTTTTCGGATCGTTCAGACAAGCTTCAATGTTTGATTGCCAATAATTGTAACATAATACCTGCAAAAGATACAAGGATTCGAAGAGTTTGTTTGTTCGAAATGCGAGGTGATTCTAAGCGCGTATTTTAAATGGTTTCATAATTATTTGCTAACCATTTATGGTATTATATTGCATTCAAAATTGTGAATCATTGTCAACAACGAAGACCAAACTACATTCATAATTGCGGTGCTCACATCCTTTCCCTTACACAATACAGCCGGTTCTGGGCGTTGGCCATCATCAGATGGAGAGGTATAAGATCAGATTCAGTGACCGTGAACTCAGCCTAACTGCTGTAATATTTCCGGTGTATAGTGTACTACTAATCACTATCTTCCGAAGGATATACACAACACCACAATCCAGGACACAAGACAAAAGCAGGAAACGCCATAATGACGGAGGCCGATAGTCGCGTAAACCGCTATCGAATGATATATAATCCGTCAAGGTCATTACCTATGTTATTCGTAATTCGCATATTATTCTGTGGTTTTTGTAAAGCTATATGCTTTTTAGACCATTAAATTGAATTGAATTGAAATAAATTGAAGACCAAAGTACATCCAAAATTGTGTTGCTTACATCCCTTCCCTTGCACTATACAACCGGTTTTGGGCGTTGACCGTCATCAGATGGAGAGGTATAAGATCATATTCAGTGACCATGAGATCAGGCTCACTGCTGTAATAATGCATTGTAAAGTGTATTATCGTTGAGTGTTAATCAACAGGTTTCTAAGGATATATAGAACACAACACTCCTAGACACAAGACAAAAGCACGAAACGCCAAAATCAAGGAGGACGATAGTCGCGTACCCTTAGTTATCCAGGTTTACGGAGGATAGCCATAAAACGGTTCTAGCGATAGCTCCCAATGATGGACAACGTAAGCCACAATCGAATGATATCTAATTCAGCAAGATCCGTGAAACGAACTTAACCCATGAGGGCCGAAAGTTAACCGGTTGGGATGAAATCAATTGGGAAATCATATCTAAGTGACGACCGACAAATCCATCCTCAGAAGAGTGTTGTAATGGGATTCGCCTAGGTAAGATAGGTGTGTGTATCATATTCTCCGTCATTTGCGTAATAACTGCGTTTGAACAATTGACGTTCTCTTGAGTAGGCGAACGAGATTAACGTTGGAACGTTTAACCTCAGCGATGAACCCGGACGCAATCGGTTAACGCTACATCGAGTGTCTTCGAATCCAGGTGTGCAATCACGTTGGGAAAGTGCTGACATGCACGCAAGATTACTACACCGTTTTGCGAATGACCCATCCATGACGATTCATTCGATTGAAGACGAGCATCAACGGATGATGAATATCCAGCAAGATCTCACCCAAGTGCAATCGAATTTCTACGGCTCCATTCCCACATAGACCGTCTATCAACCGATTTGTTCAACTTGAAACTCTTTCGGACATGCACACAAGATTACTACACCGTCTTGCGAATGACCCATTCATGACGCTTCATTCGATTGGAGACGAGCATCAACGGATGATGAATATCCAGCAAAATCCCGCCCTACTGCAATCTAATTTCTACGGCTCCACTGTCATGTAGACTGTCAATCAACCGATTTGTTCAACTTAAAACTCTTTCGCCAATCCTTGCTTTGAGTCAGAGTTCACCTCATCCTGTCTAGTGTCAAAGCCCCCACGCGCTCTGCCTCAATGTGTCAAACGGTAAACGACACAGTCCACACACTGGACACTGGACTTTGTTTTGTTTTTCTAACTGTCGAATCTATTGATATAACTCAACGGCTACATCATCCGCATCATCATAACAAACCAGGAAACGCAGTTTGCGTGACGTAATCGCACCTTAACCTCTCGACACTTTCGAGGTATCATAGGGTTGTTACAAACATAATACAAAATGTGTCTCCTCAAAATTATACCACTCGAGAAATTTAGATCAGAAATCACGTGAAGCAAATTACAAATAAAGTGAATAGAACCATTTCGCGAAGTCTTTACTCTTTGGTATCTGTAAATCAACTTTCAGAGCAAGTTGACGATGGTTCGCATTCGAATTTATCTGCTGCGTTGCAAACCCATATACTGTGATGATTCACACAGGAAAGGAACACACACGGACCCAATTTTGATCATCAGAAGCAAGCACCCACTCACTCACAAGCGAAGCGGTGTCAGAACGCTTTTCAACTGCACAAGAACATATTGCAGTATGTACGAATTAAGAAAGAAGATGACACATATTCATTCAAGCTCATCTGGAATAACGGTTACTCAAAGAACTTCATTATTCACAAAAAGGACTCAACAATCCAACACGAACACAAGATTATACTCCCCTGCATACACTATATCTTATCATTATCTATCTATCCTTATCTATATCCTTCGCCCGCTTGGAATTAATCTAGCACACATACCTGCATAAACACTGATAAATGCGCTAGTCAAAGTCAAAGACACGGCTGCTAAGGATATAGGAACACAAACTGGATAATGTTGTCATGATCAACAGTCGCTAATCTCGATACATACGAAGTAAGAAGAACATGAATTTAGCTTGAATAGAACTGAAATCATCACCAAAAGCAGAACTCGTCACATTCGAGGGTTTCTCGAAGCGTGGTATTCAACGCCCCGGTCAATCAATGAAAACGTTCAATTGGATGAGATCTAGGGACCAATAAGAACACGTCAATATCAAGGACACGCAAGAACACTAGCCAATCAGAGGTAGACGAGGTGGCAACGCAGCAGAAAAAATCTAATGATGCCCATCTCCAATTTGCTTCAAGAGACGTTTTGATGATGATGTCATCTAGTTTGGTGACGATACATTCGCTATCAACTATACCAGCTTGAAAAAACAACTATGAGCTGCAATACCTCTGCCTGGGTTTCTAATATTCCCTACTCAAACGCATTGTACACCCAATCAACTCCAACCTCACCTGTAACCACGGCCTTGGCGTCATTCCCCCTGGGATTTTTGTTGTATATTTCTCCTGTTCTTGCCCGCGCTGAATGAATTTGAATTTCCCTTGAATCGGACAATTGATTGGCAACGGTGGATCTTGGATGAAATATTCGTAGGTCCAATCGATGTAGTTTAGTGTGAACGATGACCAGTGACACGCCTCCCGGTAGATCCGTTGCATGTAACTGTCACCCATGGAATCTTTCTCTCGTGGCAAAAGCGGAAACGGGCGACCCATTCGGAAACGAATGATGTTGTGATGTCTCGGCATAAAGTCGAAGCAAATGTAGTCGGTTTCACTGTGAAGGTGAAAAGTAGTGCAGAAATTTAAAAATGGATCGATGTACGATCTGAAACAAAAGTTACTTTGAAATGTATCCAAAAGCTCCAGAAATGATGGATGGTCTTCAGTTTGAATACTAAGCGCAATGTATTCTCGATAGAGGATAGAGAAGTAGACAATGAAATATCACGATGGGCATCTTTTTGTGGTACCTTCAAAAGAACTTTAGCTTTTAATTAGTATTGAGTAGTTTAGATTTAGGTACATGGTTGCAGTTCAGCGTTCGCTTTATTTCGCGGGAATTTTGAAGTAATTGGCCTTCAAATCCACGCCTCGCTGCATGCGATTACAGCTACTTTTGATTGGCTGCAAATTGGCAACGTCCATCGTGTCGGCGTGTTCTGATTGGTCTGTGAAGGCCATTTGATGCTTATTGATTGATCGTGGCTTCCAATAGCATTGTTGATTAATTCAGTCGGCTTGATAAAATGTTCTTATTCCTCAATATATACCGAGATTAGCTGTGTTTAATCGCTTTGTCACTTTGTTTTAATGTATCGCTGTTTTTAACTGTCGTCTAGCCTTACAAGCAAGAAAATAAATTGTGCAAACGACTTTGGTTATTTTGTTTATTGTGCCAAGTTGGACATGTGCAAAACAATACAACCAAGACAATTCTTGTGGTAATTTCTGTAAAAGGTTGGGCGCAAGGACGTGTCAACCTCGTCTAGTTAGTTTTGTAGTTGATTATTTATTTGTTTGTTGCTAAGCTTAAGGCTGATCGAGTAATCATTTTTCCAGAATTCGCTAATTTAAATGCATATGGATCAAGAATTATACCAATTCTATCAACATTGAACGAGTGCAAAACTCAACACATTCGAGCGTATCTCGATGCACGGTATTCGACGCCTCACTCAATTAATGCTCATATTTGATTGGGTGAAAGTATGGACCAATTAAATCACGCCGACACAGAGGACACGTATGCATTCCAACCAATGACAAAAGATGAGATAGCACGTAGCATGTGACATCAAATTTTTTCCATCACCGATTGCTCCTGCACAAATTAGGCTGACAACATCATCCAGATTCAGGACGAAACACGCGTAATCAAGTATACTGATTGATGGAACAAATAAGAGTTACGACAAATTTAGAATAAATCTCATAGATTAAGATTGAATTCAGTCCATAGATGTATACACATACAAAACAAAACTAGATATAGGTGTATGCGTTTAAGAACAAATTATGACTGTTGACTATGGTTCGTACAACGAAACACGATGCTCAAGTATAGAATCACAGAGTGACAACTGATCGAGCGATCAAGACGGTTGAAAAGTACAATCTATTATGGTTCACACGGCAAGCAGTTTCTGGATGTTTGCAGCCATCGGGTGGAGCCAGTAAGATTAGATTCAGAGAGCCTTGAAACACTGGATAAGTGATGGACATAGTTATACTTATATGCCATTTTTACATAGGGTTCGTACAACGAACCAAGATGTTCAAACACAGAATCACATAGTGATTCGTGGTCAAGCACTCAAGGCGCTTATGGATGACCAAGGT